>JAKTPG010000019.1:0-185037 GCA_030557505.1 Ogataea maris
TTCTTTGCACCTTCCCGCCCCCCCCCCCCCCCCCCCTTACCATTCTTCTTTGTGCTACCTACAAATTCTAAATTTATTTTTACTAGCAGTGGTGCGCCTACCCCTCCCCCCCCCCCCCCACTTACTAGATAAGCCACGCGCACCCCCTCCCACTAACAAAAGTTATATAAGCAGCAGATCGTGCCCCCTTTTTTTGAACCCAGCACAGCGGTTGCCCCTTTTGCAGAGCCCACTGCGGCTCCAAGGCACTCAGTCGGGCCCCTGCCTCCTGCCTCCTGCCTCCTGCCTCGCGTCCTTTGCTGTCCACAGGGGCAGATGTCAGAGGTGCCGCGGCCCCGCAGCAGGAGCACCGCCACCAACAACCTGATCAAGCTCGATCTATCGTACGTGCTCTCAAACCTGGCTGTCTGCTCGGCCCCTGCAGAACGCCCGTCGCTCAAGGTGTACCAGAACAGCCTCGCAGACCTCGTCGCACTGCTCAACCAGAATCATGGCAAGGGCCACTGGAAACTGGTCAACCTGAGGGCCGAGAAAATGGGGTACGACCCCGCGTTTGTGACCGACAACGGGGGTCTCTTCGACTACCGGCCGTTCATGGACCACACAGCAATCCCGTTCGAGAACCTGCTCAAGCTCGTCATGGACCTCGAAGTCTACCTCACCCAGGATCCGCGAAACACCGTGGTCGTCCACTGCAAGCACGGCAAGGGAAGAACCGGTTCCGTCGTCGTGGCCTACCTCATGTTCAAGTTCAGAATAGGTTTCGAGGAAGCGAACGCCGTCTTTGTCGGCCGCCGCGGCCTGTACAAAACAGGTGTCACTGTCGGCTCCCAGGTGCGCTACTTGGAATACTTTGAGAGCTTTCTGTTCAAGCGGCCGGTACAGTCTCTTTTCAGCAAGCTTGTCGCCAGCGGCGCAAGATTTACGCTCAGGAATCTGGTGATCAGAGACCCAGCTAAACTGCTCGTGAGCAACCCCGCCGGCGTCACACTATCTGCATACACCTACGCCGCTAATGGGAGCTCAAGAGAGTTGCTGACGGTCTTCAGCCGTCAGGAGGCAACAGAGAGTGATCAGCAGCTCATGGAATTTGCTCCTCAGCAGGAAGTGCTTATTGCCAATCAGGACATAATGATAGAGTTCACCTTCAGCATTAAGCAGATTAGCACAAGCATTGGGAGGTTCTGGGTAAATCTTCCGCTGGAGTACGCCAGTCAGCGTGCTCCCTCGAGGAGAATCTCAAACTACATCGATGCACCGCAGCGCTCTAGCGACGCGTCCTGTGAAATAGTAGTACCGAGGTCGAAAATGGACGGATTCAAAGGAACAGAAAAGAAAGGTCTCCACCTTTGTAGCGCCATATGCCTCCAGCTTACGATGGAAATGGAGCGGTCGCACCGAGTCAAGGACACGCTTTCCAGAATGTCCAGTGTCTTTGATAAAAAGATCACGACTAAACCTACAGCATAGCTTGCATTTACACACACAGGCACCCTATATGCCACCGATGTTACCTTTTTTTTATTATATTTGTACACAGACGCAATTAGCGCAGTGCCACAACAGACACATCTCCTTATCGACAAACGTGAATACAACCGTTTCTTTTTTCTCTATCCCCCTTTCCTTTCAGACTCGTACTTATTCCAGACATCACCAATCACCTTTCGAATGAAGGTCAACTGCTGATCCACCTCTTCCCCTGTGCCATTCACAATCTTGCAGTTGCGGGCCTCGTAAGGTTTGGCAATGATCAACTGGTTATCGAATACAACGATATTGTCATTATTGTCGATATTGACGTCACCCTTGGGAAGCATTTTGAATAGGCTTTTGAAAACCTCCTCGCCCACTGTGGTGAGCTTGTGTTTCGACAGGCTCTTCCTCAGGTGAAACTCGTTCTCAAACTTATTGACCAAGGCGGCATTTTTCATTTTGTAGTTGTCGCCGAGGGAACTCACGCTCACGGGATAAGGCGGGTAGCGGTGGTTCTTGAACTTCTCGGTCAAATTGAGACCTTTTGATCCTGCATTTGTTGGTTTCTCCTTTGTGAGGCTCGTGATGGACTTCACGAAGCTCGACTTGAGAATTATGACTTTCCCCTTAGCACCGGCAGCCTTGTCTTCGGTCAGAGAGAGTATTCCATTATGCGGGTTGTATGAGTGTATTAAGCCGGTTATATGGGAATCTGAGTTTGTGGTGATTCTCACCCTGTAAAGGACAGCATGTTAGTATCTTGAAAGTGTCTTCTCTCTCTCTCTCTCTCTCTCTCTCTCTCTCTCTCTGCGCATGCATCCTTTGAGGCTACTGTTGCTAAAGACTTACTTGAGACCCACGCTGTTATCGAGACTCAGCATTCACCTAAATCAATCTATCTCGCAGCGGCAGAAAGGGTAAACTGATGATGCTGCGATGTTAACCACAGCCGTTCCCTTGGTTTCAAAGGCCGACAATCTGCTTCAACACAGTGCCCTGAGCAAGCTGAAGGAGCTGGACTGCTCTATACATTCGACCAAAACCTCTGACGGAATTTAAAAAAGAGCGAGAGAACGGCAGGTGCCCACGACATCCGTGCACCTGACTTTATGTGCGCCAAAGACCGAGGCCTCACTCCAAGCCTGGTTATGCGACAAGGCTTCCAGGGTGGAGAGCCGTTGTGTGTGACAGGGAAGGTTGACGGGAGAGGGATTGTGGGAAGCCATACACTAGCTTGAGATTGAGAGATACTCCAGTAAGGATTAGTTTGAATTTCTATGATGAAAAATGGCTGGATAGATTGGTGAAGTTTTGTGATATCTCCGGACGGAGAGATAGCCATCTCGGAGAAACCGTCTTGGAGAAACCGTTCTAACGGACCTAATGTGGAGACTCTGAGACATGATTATTGCAAGGCATACTACGATATTAAGCCCTGCAACCAGCATGGTGACTCTATTTATTTTCACAGTCTAGTTGAGCGGTCTCCGGACATTGTGGAATTCGGTCTGCCCCCCGCCAGACACAACACTGCGAAGCAGGCAGAAAGGACCATGCCAGCGCCAAAGGTTGCCAACATTGTTTAAGCAAAAGACTATCTCAGCTTTTCAAAACAATGGTTTACCGCTTCAATCACGATAATCGCTTATACGGTATTTTTCAGAGAGCGCGATAAAAAGCCTTATGCAGCAATCTTCTTCTCGCCTATGCCCTGAGGAACTATGCTTTCAAGCCTGGACAAATACTTACGCCCCTTCTGCTGTGCTACGCTAGCATCCACAAGCCTCGTCGACTATTTAGTCTTTTCGTGATCAACCTCGCTGGCAAACTGAAGACAGAATGTCTACTTTCAAACCAGGATACTCGCTGGTTGTGCTGGGATGCGGTACTATGGGCACCGCCGTCCTCGAGTCTATTTTGAAATGTTCGCTTGAACCAGCCCCTGGTGAAGTGACTTGTTGCGTAGGCTCCGAAAGGTCCGCAGAAAAACTCAAGGCAACATACGGAGCTCGAATCGCAGTCTCGTTCGATCCGAGAACCAGTTTGGCTGCAGTCTCAAAAGCTGCTGTAGTTATTCTGGGATGCAAGCCTTACATGCTGGATACTGTCCTAGAACAAGTACGCGGCGGAATGAATGCAAATCAGATTGTGATTTCACTTCTTGCTGGCTGGTCGATACATCGACTAGAAGCGAAATGGTCCAAATACGTGGCCCGTGTGATGACCAGCACAACAGCGCAGTATGGAAGTGGAGGTGTCGCTGTGGCCTTTTCAGAGTTGTGCCGGACTTATTCAAGCTACATAGTCGAGCTTATAAGTGGTCTCGGCAAGGTGTTTGAGTTTCCTGATAAAAACATGGACATTGCCACGGCGCTTCTGGGATCTGGCTGTGCCTTTTCCCTACTGATAATGGAGTCGCTAGCTGAGGGAGCAGTCAGAATGGGCCTTCCTACTGGCCTCGCTCTTGAGTGCGCTGCCCATGTGATGAAGGGCACTGCTGATATGGTATTGAAAAGTGGCGACCACCCTGCGCCTCTGCGCAATGGCATGTGCACACCGGGTGGATGCACCATCGGGGGACTACTTGTGCTTGAGGATAGAGGTGTAAGAGGTGCTGTCAGCAGGGCTGTTGAGGAGGCAACAAATCTTGCTGCTGGCCTCAGTGAGAAATAAGTGTGCTTACTATGGCTTTCATATGAGAGTAGAATGTAGGGAGTCAGACTCACTGATTAGCTTATGCAATGGCTCCCTTTCGGCCTTTGTGGGGTGCTAACATCTATGATTCTTTTCACTTCTCTTTCTTCCCAATTGTAGTTTTTCTAAAGGTTCGGTGCTTTATATAAAGAGCGACTTCCTCCTGAAGGCTCCGTCTGCTACCAAAAGAGGACCCAGCAATAGGTGGTTGCCTTTCAGTGGCGAAAGAGCAGGTGCCTTGCACTGGTTGGGTCAGTACATAGCCGCAGAGTCATAGTGCCAATGGCCCCGCATTGGTCAGCGCACGCACCCGTGCACCATAAAGGTGGCGCTTTTTTTAAGGGCTCTTGAGTCAATTGTGTATACAGTACCTTTCAAGACGACTTGGGATGGATCTCGAAGTACATGAGTGGTTGGACAGCTGCATGTTCCGGCTACTGAAGTGTGGCTCTAGGCTTTTTCTAGGCTGTTGATTTGCTGTACAGTCGCTGTTACCCGTTCTCAAAGTGAGAATAGGCGGTTTCTGCTGTCATGTCCTTCGAAAGCAGTCCCTACGCGAGCGACTTCCCGAGATCGCCTAGACATAAGGACTTCAGCCCCACCACTATTGCACCCCTGGAGAATGAGGGCCAGCTAGTTAATGGGGACGCTGGGGAAGCTGAGGGTATGAAGAATGAGGAGGACGAAGGGCTCTGGGGCCAGGATGAAGACATTGATCTCCTTGGAGCACAGTTTCCCGATACCATCATTGATCGCGGAGAAATGTTAGAGACTAATAACGACCAGAGCATATTATCATCACCACACAGCAGCTTTTCCTACAGTGAACCACTTGCAAGTGAAGAGGAGTTTGACAGCTTAAGCAATTTTGACATTATTTTAGAGTATCCCGAACTGGTGTTTGATTACCAGGAACTGGACTGTTTCGAGTCGGAGTATAACGATTGGTTTAGTTTCAATGATTTACGGAATTTGGAAAAGGTTAAAACTATTTACAACAAGAGTATTGCTTCACGATACCGAGATAGCCTTTATAACCCAGACAAGGAGGAACTAGTTGGAATCATTGTTCGCCAGTATGCGGCGTCATTGACAGGACAGGGCAGTGGCTCTCTTGCCTCGTTGATTTGCCTTTGTTATATTGTGATGGGTCGCTTTGGCTGGGTTGAAAGTCACACACAGCATTGCAACTTTATTTACTCAAACGTCAAGCTTTTCGTTGATGACACAGTACTTGTTCCAATCATTGAACTGCTGAAGACGCGCCTGCTCAAGCTAACTGACTTCCGCAACGAAGAGAAGCCCGTGGACGTTAGGCTGCTGTTAGTTATGTCGAACGAGCTTTTTTATGCTCTTACAATCATGTACACTATAGTGACGTGTGCTCTCACGACAGAAAAACTGACACATAGCGAGCTAGCAGCGCTCTCAGAAACGATAGACAGACTGGGCTTAATGTCATGCATAATGAAAGCGATTGATAGTTGGAGATGGCTTACTAGTGAATCTGATGAAACCGATAAAAGTGGTGAACCTTCAGGAGGTAAGGGCCCCACAGCTTTCCCTGGATTTACGAATTGCGCTCAAAGAGTCAAAATTAGAAACATCATGATGCTCTTCTCAAAGCTGATTCTTTTGCAATTTGGCGATTTGAAGAAAATAGAGGCCACAAAATCCTATATACAGTTCAGATATGATGGGCAGCAGGCATCTTTTCAGAACTCGCATGAGCATAAAGATGATGTTCTTGATAGTATCACTCCGCTGGACTATCAATATTACCGGCACGAACTCGTCACGCGTTATCCCACCTTTTCTCCCCCTGAATATGAAGTTTCGAAAATAGTGGAAGTGAACATGTTTAACGATGAGGACGATACACTGGAATCTTCGGGACTAATTGATCTATCCATGCTGCCAATTAAAAAGCATCCCAATGTCAAAATCAAACTGCCTATGGTCCAAAACTCAGCGCCTCCAAATGTCCATATTGCAACTCCTGCTCCATCCCCTACATTAACACCGCAACATACAGGACATTTTAAAAACCAGTCTAACGTATCCGAGCTGGAACATTCTAATGGACAGAGCAAGAAGAAGCTTTTCATTACACAGTCGCAGTTTGCTCACTTATACCCGTTGGAACACGAAGTCCCGTATAGCATCAAAGAGGCTTCTGACATTTTGTACAGAAGTATCAAACCGAGTCACGGAAGCAGTCAATTGATATCCGCATTTGAGAATTTCATCAAACAGGAAAAGGGAATTCAGACTGAGGGTGAGGCGATTCCTGATTTGATATCTGCAAAGACTGAAAAGGAAAACCCTTTGTTTCAGGAAGAAATAACCTCGCTTCGGAGAGTTGAGGCATTCTATGATGAGAACTTGCCCTATTTTTCCTCTCTAGTTGTCACTGCAGTGCAAATGATATCTTCAAATATATTGGCACAACCTATCAACTCAACAGACTCGAATACTTCATTGAAGCGTCAATCTAATATCGCTCCTTTACGTAATGTAACTCAACTTAGTGAATACGAGAGGCAATGCCTGGATGTCATGAGGCTGAAAGAAACATGTTTGAAAAGCTCGTCTACAATTTTGTTTCTCTTGTTGAAGTGGCTTAAGGTGTCACATATCTTGAAGCACGAGTACTTCTCTTCCCTAATTTTTGACAATGACTTTTATTTGGCCACATTCAAGCTTCTGGGAAGTAATAGATTGCAGGCGCAGTTTGATAGTTCCTTTGATTTCAATGATCCTGAGACGCTTCTTAAAAATCGGGTTGTCTACTGTGACTATGAAATCCTGTACGATCTACCAGAGTACAGTTTTTTCCGAAAAGCTTTATTGCTTTGCGACCGCGAAACTGAGGAATATGCTGCAGTGGGAGTTCCAGAGATGGAGTCAATATTTGAAATAAAGAAGGATCAACCAGATGCTTATCTTCTTCCTTTCGGCGGGCAGACGCGTATAAAAGTTCTGCGTCCCAATTTGCGATATTGCATTATCTTGACAAACTTGTTGAATACTCTATACTCCACGCTGTCGCACATGAAAATTCAACGGATATATAAGTTGCTGGAGGTGCGTCCAACGGAAAGCTTACGTTTTTACTTGACGCTTTACAACCCGTTGTTTTACAAGCCAATTCTGAAGACTATCAAACTGATGTGTCCGTTCAATGGCAAGAAATGGAGGTCGAACAACATGGATCTCATATCTTTTGTTTACTTGTTCTACAAGGTTGGGCTGAAGGATCACTGGCTGAACAACCTATTTGTGGTGAACATCAACGATAGATTGCACAAGGCGTGGAAGAACGAATTTTCGCTGCGTTGCCTGTGCAAGTTCTACAACTTCAAAAACTACCGCAAAAGGATGGCCTGCTTTGGATACGACGATATAATCAAGGGGATGCCTTCAATTGATGATGACTTCTTTGAGCGCCAGCTTGAGGAGCTTGTGCTGGAGGAGAACCGGGAGCTAGAGGCCATCGACGCCAGCTGATGGAGCAACCCCCCCCCTCCAAGACCTGCAAATCCCGAGACTATAGTCGCGTCCATTTCTAATTTTTTTTTTTTTTTGTTTTCGGGTCTAATTTGGTACACGAAAAAAAGTGTTTTTAAAGGAGGAAAAAAAACAAAACAAAGCATTATCACACCTTGTTTACATACGTTGCAAGTTGGCATCAGTCTATCTGTTGGACGAGGTATCTGGAATTGGCTCAAAGAGCGGTCTGATGGCTGCCTCGACTTGATACCCAACTTGTGAGCCCATCTGAAAATATGCAGCAGGCGGATCCGATTATCAGAAACTATCTTTTGCGACTGATCAAGCATATAATACCCGAGCAAGAGGCTGACGGAGACCTCTTGCACAGCTTGACGCAAGATGTGGAATTACTCCTATTGCGATCGATGAATTCTCCTGCCTCCCTATCGGGTCAAATTGAAACATATTTAAATGACTACCGCCTTTTACTGTATCAAAAAAGCAAGTCTGTAACCTCCTGGAATAAACTGAAACAAACAGTTGAAGAGTTAATGATGCTATCTGACATCGACCAGCTTGCCAGATATTTGATCAAACTCGATTTGATGCTAGCGTCTGATCCAAACAGCGACGGTGGATACCGTGGAATGAAGCGAGATAGATCCACCGCCCCGCTAAGTACCATTGAAGCACCTAACAGCCAGAGACAGCGTCTGGAGACCCAGTACGAGTCTGGTGTGCCATCCAGAGCGGCTTCCGCCGCAGGCTACGCCGGCTCCCCACTATTGGACTACATTAGACATCACATAAGCCAGTATCCCCATGAAAGGCAAATCGCTGAATCAGAGGTAATTCCCAACCTCTTGTTTATTTTATGTGGCACAACATCCGACATGTTCCCCTTTGACGCGAACTCTATTAGTCTTCCAAGCAGTCTTACATTTAGCATGTCGGGTCTGTTACATGAATTGTTTGAGCCAGCTTTGATATACAAGCATCTAACACTGAAAGTTGAAGAATCTAAGCACTCGCAACGATCGCAAGTGAAGGTCGCGTTTATGAGCTCCCTTCAAACAGAGTTACGGAATTATATAAGTTATGTCAACGATATTCTGAGCCCATCGGAATTGGATTCAGGTACTGTGACTTTGCACCATTTGTTATTAAAATTGAAAGCCTGGACCGTGAAATTAAGGTTTCTCTATTTCCTAAATGATCAGTGCGACAAGCTTACAGTGTGTGATATGTTATCACTATTGTTCACCTTATTGGACACCGGAGATGTGCTTTTGAAAGATATGGCTCATATGCTCTTTCATATATGCATTATTCCATATTACGAGGTGCTGAAACAGTGGATTTGTGAAGGGTCCCTAGATGGTTGCTCAGACGAAGGGTTCTTTGTCGCTATTACGGAGCTTTCTGGAACCGAGAAGAAATCAAACAAGAGAAAGGAGGAATTTGGCCAGTATAAATTTCTTTCCGATAAAGTGCCTAACTTCCTAGAACGTCATACAGCCGAGGCCATCTACCACATAGGGCAGACGCTGAATTTTTTGAAAGAAGAATGTAAAGAGCTGAAGTGGTGTCATTCCTTCGCTACTAAATATGGCCAAAAACTGCTGCAAAGCGGGCATATTCTCAACGAACGCAGAAAATTCAAGGCAGTTATAAACCGACAATATAGTGAAGTGATCAATTACATGTGTCATGTGATTTACGTGAAGTTTGGATTTGTTTCTGAGATTGAATACCTTCATGACATACTGTTAATGAAGAGAGGTGACTTCATCAACTCGCTAATTACAAAAGGTCTTCCCGTTTTGAGTGAATCGTCTGCGCTTCTAACGCCACATCTTTTAATGAGAGTGCTACAAGAATCTATTGAAAACTCAAGTGTGAAACACTTCCCAAAAGTTGTTCTTGACAGACTTGATGCCCGGGTGCTTGACATGGGGCATGGCAACATTGGCTGGGATGTGTTTACTTTAGACTTCCAAGTTAAATACCCTGTTGACTTGATTTTGGATGGGGAGTCGAGAACATTGAAGGAGTACTTAAGAATGTTCAACTTTCTTTTGAAGCTTCGGAAAGTCAACCATTTATTAAATGATGGTTGGTGTGAGGCTAACAGCATCCGAAAGAGCTCCTTGAAGGCTGTTGAGACACGTACGAAGAGCCTGAAAAGGAAGTTCCGTGTGAATGCAGGGTACGATATGACCATGGAAGATTCACGTTGCCTGTGGCTTTCCAAGACATTCAAGCGATTGAACATTCTCAGAAACGAATTTGTGAAGTTTGTTAATATTATAACGAGTTTCTTGGATTTAGAGATCATAGAAAGAAGCTACCAGACGTTGATGAAGGTTTTGAAAAAGAGCGATGCGGACTCATTGGAGATCAAGCGCAACGATCGGGGTATGAAAAGCCTCGCTGGGGGAATTATGCAACTCGATGAGAAATTTGCCAAGGGGCTAGAGGGAGATGGTGAAATTGCTGAACTGCTTGAGCTTGATTACAAAGCGTTTAATCTCGACGAACTCACCCAGATACACAGAGACTACATTATGACGATTGCGCGCAGCAAGATGCTGGACACAAGAGGTCAACATGGCAAAGGGCGGCAGTCGGGGACGTACTACATTGAGCAGCTGGTTGTCTTCATTGCGATCTTCAACCGGTTTGTGGGGTTGAATAATGAGTTTAACGGGTTGGTGATTGAGATGTTATCTGTTGCTGAGTTGCTGAAGGATGACAGCCATTTGGATGTGATGAACAAGGACCGCTATGAGGAGTACCTGAATAAGGTGGACTCGAAGCTGAATAAGCTGATGTCAAACTTGACGGTGGACATTATTGAGCCCTTTGAGGACAATCTTGTTCGGTTCACGGACGACTTGGTTGCTGATCCGGACAGCAGGGTTTCCGGATTGGGACTTATGCTGAGTAATTGAGCCCAGCGCGGGCTGGAGGCGAGTACTCTCTTTGGAAAGGAATGATTGAAGGTGCCAAAAAAGAAAACACCCAGTAGTGAACGCGCATGATCACACAGGTCGAGCGGAAGCGCCGCAGAGAGCAAGGAGAGCCAAAAAAAACACACACACACACACCCAGACGGAGATTAGTGTGGAGAAGAAAAAGAAGAAACAGAAGAAGTGAGTGTCGTTTTGACATGTGACAGCATGCACGTGACCGTATAGAGAGACAGAAAAAGAAAATCACAGCCCGCCATGTGAAATGAATGTGTGACCAAAAGTTGCAGTAGTCCGAGAACTGAGAGGTGATGGGAGTGATGTCTTGGTTTCTCGATAGAGGGCGCAGTATTTAAATAAGGGCAGGTAGGGAAGGACAAGGGGCTGCAGCTGCGATGCTTATAGTGTAGACATTTGCCTTGAGCAGCAGCAGCAGCAGCAGCAGCAGCAGGAAATTGGAGCAAAGATGGAAGAAGTGGACAGTATTGTTGTTGACAGTGGATCGAGAACGAATGTGCTTGTGGACAACCTCAAGTCGTTTGGGGCCGGTGGGTTTGGCGGGGTGTGCGCTGTTTTGACGGGCCACCCTTTTGACCTGACGAAGGTGCTTCTGCAGACGAACCAGTACAAGACATCTGCTGCGTGCGTCCGCGGCACGCTGAAGAACCATGGCCCGCTGGGGTTCTACAAGGGGGTGACGTCTCCCTTGCTCGGGGTGACGCCGATGTTTGCGGTTTCTTTCTGGGGGTACGACGTGGGCAAGAAGCTTGTGTGTGCTGCCTCTGGGAAGAGCGCGGTGGGCGCGGAGCTTACGATTGCGGAGGTGAGTGCTGCTGGATTTTTCAGTGCGATCCCCACGACGCTGATTGCCGCGCCCTTTGAGAGGGTGAAGGTGGTGATGCAGACGGCGAAGGGCAAGGTGGGCTTCAGCGAGACGCTGGGGAAGCTTTACGCGCAGGGCGGGCTGAGGTCCGTGTTCAAGGGGTCTGCGGCGACGCTTGCGCGGGACGGGCCTGGTTCTGCGGTCTACTTTGCGACGTACGAGTACCTGAAGGAGCGCTGGTCGTCGCCCGGGAAGGACATGTCGATTGGCGCGATCATGATGGCCGGCGGGCTGGCGGGCGTGTCCATGTGGCTGGCGGTTTTCCCTGTGGACACGATCAAGTCTGTGCAGCAGTCGTCGGAGGTGAAGACGTCGATTGCGGAGGTGTCGCGGGCGCTGTACGCGCGGGGCGGGGCGAAGGCATTTTTCCCCGGCGTGGGGCCTGCACTGGCGCGGAGTTTCCCGGCGAACGCGGCCACCTTCCTCGGTGTGGAGCTGGCGCGGCGGTTCCTAGACTCGCTGATCTAGCCTGGTGAAGAGCGACGCACCACACACGCAAGGCATACGCGAGACACAGACCAGGCACCCCCCCCCCCCCCCGCACCCTTACACGTAGGAGAGGGAGGCCCGTGGTTTGCAGTGGTGGCTGCGCTTGTCTGTCTGTGTGCCTCGTACAGCGAGCGCGCTCAGAAGGGCGCCCCTTGGCCCCTGGTCCTTTGCCCTTGGCACTTTGTCTTGTCTTGTCTTGTTCCCTTGTTCCCTTGTTTTCCCTTGTTTTCCCTTGGAAATCTTGCATGTGAAAAATTTAGGACGGAAGCAGAGCGCAAATGGCCCGTCTGCTCCCAGAAGCGTTGGTTATTTTTTTTCCACCGCGGGAGGAGGTTTTCTCGACTATTTATATGTTTGGTTGGTTCTGGCGAGCTTCTTCTCTGTGTGTAGGCACTTTACCGTGGCGCCCTGCTGGCTGAACACGGCGGCCTGTCCGACTATCTGACGGGGCCCTTTCCGAAGTAGACGCGCACACACAGCCACTGCTGCACCGACAGCTGCACCCACACGGAGGATGGGCTTCTTTGTGCCCGCCGCGGCGCTGCCGAAGCTCCGTGAGTACAAGTAAGTGGCTCTCTCTCTCTCTCTCTCTCGCACGACATCAGTGCACTAACAGCGCGCCCCTCCCGCCCCAAGATACCAGTCGGAGGACCGCTCCCTGCTCACCAAGTACGTGCTCAAGCGGTTCTGGGTCTGTTTCGAGCGGCTGCTGCCGCTCTCCATGGCCCCGAACATGGTGACGCTCTCCGGGCTGATGTTCATCCTCGTGTCCGTCGCCCTGGTGCTCTGCTACGACCCCTGGCTCCAGGGAACCGCGCCGCCCTGGTGCTGTGTCGTCCACGCGGCCACCCTCTTCCTCTACCAGACCTTCGACGCCTGCGACGGCATCCACGCCCGCCGCACAGGCCAGTCCGGCCCGCTCGGCGAGCTCTTTGACCACTGCGTCGACGCAATCAACACAACACTCTCCGTGCTCGTGTTCGCCTCCGTCTGTGGCATCGGGCGCGGCTGGCTTCTGCTGCTCGCACAATTCGCCAGCCTCGCAAACTTCTACCTCTCCACCTGGGAGGAGTACCACACGCACCGGCTCTTCCTCAGCGAGTGCAGCGGCCCCGTCGAAGGCATTGTGCTCCTTGTCGGGCTCTTCCTCACGACCGCAGTGTGCGGCAACGAAATCTGGGCCACGCAGATCCTGCGCCTGCGCTACGCAGACCTAGACTACCCTGTCTCGGGCATGGAGCTGGCGTTCGTCGTTGGCGGCGTGATGCTGTGTTTCAACATCCACTCCGCCAGTAAGAACGCTCTGTCCTATCTCACGTCGCAGAGAGACAAGGCAGGCGCGGTCAGGGGGCTGTACCCGTTCTTTGTGTACTATGCTACCGTCGCCCTGCTTGTCATCCTGCATCCGTCCGTGGTGAGCCAGCACACTCTCGCGCTGGTGCTCTCGATCGGCTCCACTGTGGCCTTCGTGGTAGGCCGCATCATCGTGGCGCACCTCACCAAGCAGCCGTTCCCGATGCTCAACTTCCCGATGCTGCTGCCGACGGTCCAGATCGCGCTGCTGTTCCTGCTGCCGCGGGCTTTCAGCGTGCCCTACGGTGCCGCTGTCGATGGGGCCATCTACGTGGGGTTCGGGGCGGTGCTGGGCATCCACGGCATGTTTGTTCTTGAAGTGATCTACGAAATAACCACGTACCTGGACATCTACACTCTCACGATCAAGCACCCAAAGACCACTTGAGGTCTTCGGCCACATGCCATATTTCTTGGACACCTTGTTTATATATACATAACGATAAAACTGAGGCGATGTGAAGCTGAAAGGGGGGGAGGGGGGACAATGGGTGCAGGAAACGAGAAGCGCATTCCCGTCCTCCCTGTATCAAGAGTAGTGAGTAGTGAGTATGGTCTTAGGCAGCCTTCTCCTGTCCCTGGAAAGCGCCCTGCGAGCCAGGTGCGAGCAGCTCGTTCGAGCTCTGCTGGAGCTGCATCTCCTTCTCGAGCTCCATCAGCTGCGATTCGCCAAAGATGCTGAGCGCCAGAGGCACGCCGAGCACAAGCGACGACGAGGTCACGACCCAGAGCCCGTTGCCGCACTTGCCCAGCACCGACGACGCCGTGCTCTTCGCGGCCTCAAACACCTTCGCGATCGCAGAGCGCTGCTCCGGGGACACAATCTCCTTCAGGGCGCTGATTCTCTCCACAAGCGTCTCGTTCTCGTTGAACTTGAGCTCCTCGTCCTCGATCTCCAACTCCGACTCTGACTCCGTCACCTCGTACTCCTCCTCGGCCACGTGGCTGACAGGCTCCGCCTGGCTCTCGTCCTCAATTCGGGTTAATGTGACCATCGTGTTGCTGTTGCTGCTGTTGTACTTGACTGCTGCTGCTGCTGCTCCTGCTGGTGCTGGTGATGCGCGCCGCAAACAGGTAAAGGCCCTTCCATCTCAAGTTGGCCTCGTTGGTTTGCTCAATATCCATCCACACTCTCTCTCCCTTTGAAAATTTTCCAAACTGGAGCATAGCGCAAATTTAACTGGTGCACGGGTGCATTGCTATGCTACATGAGTGCAGTACATACTGTTGAGTTGAGGGAGGAGGCAGGGGCAGTGTGGTGTACAGTGCTTACGGCGTCTGAAAGACGCCCCGCGCCTTCCCCCGCTATTGGCACGTGCTCAGCATCCGCGAGATCACCTTCAGCAGCTGCTCGTTCTCGCACGCCGCGCACACCCGCTCCTTATCGTTCAGCTGCTTGTTCACCTGGCCCTCGCTCTGGTGAGAGCCCTCCTTCAGAAGCACCACAATCCGGAACCGTGACGGCAGCGATCGCTCGAGGCGCACGCGGATGCCCAGGCCGATCAGAGTCGCGAGCGAGCAGTGCGTGATCGTCGGAGTTATTCGCACAAGCACCTCCCCAATCTGGGAGCGGTCGTCCGGATACGTCACCTGGATGTCGTTCAGGTTCACCACCGCAAGCTGCCCGAGCGTGAGCGGGTGCTCCGGGTCCGATATCGTGGAGATCAGGTCGTATATCTCCTGCGCGTCTATCGGCTCGTCCTTCTCCAGCTCAAAGTCCTCAAAGTCGGAAGACAGCAAGCTCACATCGCTCGCCTCCGCCGGCTCGGAGAGCGCCACGCTGTGCCACACGCCACCCCCAGCAGCCATCTTCTCCCCAATCGCCGCGATCAGAGAGTACCGCACAGTGCGCAGCCGCATCGTCTCTTCCTCGGCCTGCTCGATGCTTTTGCCCGCTCCCTCCGCGCTGCCAGCCTCCCGCTTGGGGAGCTGGCTCACGTCCAAAACAGTCGGATTCGCGTTGATCGGATCCGACATCGGCGTTCGGTTGATTTGCCTGCTGACTCGGACAGCCTTAAGAGCTTCAGGACCACCGATACAAGCTCGTGCTGTCTACGCCGCCTGCGTTCATATAGCAGCGCATTTCACTGAACGTATAATGTCTCTCTCATTTCTTGCGCTGCTCTCTGTCACTGCGCATATTTAAACACCCGTGCACCGATTCTGTCTGCCCAGCTTTCCTAGGTAGAGCACACAGTGGACGACGGTACGCACGCACACACATGTAAAGATCGGCCCTTGCGGGGTGCCAAGGAGGCCTGGTGGTTGCTGCTGGGCTGTGGGAAGACAGCTACGCCCGCCGTTGGGTCGTCGTTTCAGTGCTGTCACCATCGCCGGGACCGGCACGCCAGGGGAGTCTTCTTCTGAGTGGTAGTAATCGCTGACTAACGGTCGAGCCTGAGTTTGTGTCTCCACCGCTGTGACTCTCTCATAAACGGAGAGAGCTTTCAGGTTGGCGCGCACCCCCAAGGACCGCATTCCCTCCGCTCCATGGGGTCTCCGGAACGAAAGGTCGCTATTGTCGGGCTCAGCGGAGCATCAAGCTCGGGCAAAACGACTGTGGCCCGAGCTCTCCAGGATCTGCTGCCCCGGTCGCTACTGCTTCACCAGGACGATTTTTATCTTCCTGACGAGCAGATACCCTTTGATGCCGCACTGGGCGTGTATAACTGGGACACGGCCGACGCTCTGGACTTTGACAAACTAAAACGGGTGCTGCAGAGGTTCCGTTCGGAGCCTGACTTCCATCCAGCTTATAGTTCCAAAGAAGCTCCATCCAAGAGCGGGCAGCGTCTCTCCAACGCAGTGAAACATGAGCTCTCGCACCAGATAGCCAAGCAGCTGGACCTGCAAAGCGCGCAAGTATTCTTTGTCCTCGTGGATGGTTTTCTTCTCTTCCACGACGAACAACTTGTGGCTCTGTTCGACATCAAACTGTTTTTCAAAACCGACTTTGACACTCTCAGGCGAAGGCGGACATCAAGACAGTATGTCATAGACCAAGGTGTCTGGGAAGACCCTCCTGGCTACTTTGAAAACATTGTGTGGCCCGAGTATTATCGCATGCATCGAGACCTCTTTGTTAACGGAGATTGTGAGGAGAAGATAAAGGAAAATCGGGTTGATCTCAACAGCCGCGCCAAAGACCTGGGAATAATGGCCTTCAACAACAACGACAACTCATCCTTTGACAAGCTTCTGCAGGATACAGTGCAATATATACTTGAAATGTTATAGAGAATAAAGGTTACTATTTCTTTGACTTCTTTGGCTTCTTTCCTATGCTCTTCATCTCGGAGGAGTAGATCTCGTCTGCAGACGCACCCTTTCTTTTCTTGTGGCTTTTAATGCTAACTACTCCCGAGCCTTTGCCACTTGTCGCCTTGGAGAGTGCCTTAGTATCAGACCACTCGTCCCCATTGCCGTTGATAGCATACTTTTCTAAATTCAGTGAGTTAATAAGCTGCTTTTGCTTCTCCCTCAGCTCTTTGACAGCCTCGTCTCCCGCTTCATTGAGATCCTCTACAAGCTCATTTTCAATATCCTCAATATCAATAGTGTCTTTCTCCTCGCCATTCATTTCACGCACCACATTATCATCTCCTAGCTCTGGAATGTCTTCAGATATGGCCTGGTGGAGCAAGCTGCGGAAATGTGAAGATACCTTTCTAATTATCTTGGCGAACATAGCCATAGTTTGATTGGATTCCACGTTGAGCTCTTTTGCAACTTCATCCAAACTCTTGTGCTGAAGTCCCACCGCAAGCAAGATTGCACTTTGAACATGTGACAGACTCACCTCACTGATCTTGTTTAAGAAATACAATCGGGCCAAAGTCGGAAGCATGTCCACAATAACATGGTAATCAAGCAGATTGTTGGCGTAAGACTCGAGTCTCTTGAGATCAAATGGAGAAAATACTTGATCCAACTCGACTTTCGTCAAAGGAGGTACCTGGTCCAAAATCTCAGTTTTTGTAGATTCCATAATTGACAATGCTTGAATTGAGGAATAACTGCTGAAACCATATGAAAGCAGATTGGAAAATCTCTTATGGAAATCATTGGCATATTCACTTAACCATCTGTTTTCTCTATTAGCCAATACCTTCAACATGACACAAGTGTGCTCACCAGTAAGATCATTAGCTGTCTGTCTCAAATAGACAGGTGTGAATCCATTCCTTGCCCAAAACTTTTGCAACGGACCAGTCAAACCATATGATACACCAAAGTAATTCAGGTGATAAGGTCTGACATGGGACAAGTTGATAAACAGAGGAGGCAAGCTCTTTTCCCTTCTAGGTTTAATTTCGTCTGATAAACTCGAGTTCTGGATCTCAGCATCGGTGAGTCTTTTGAAAGAATATTTGTCCTCACCCGTGAAATCACCTGATTCGGTCAAATCGGTGAATCTTCCCTCAAAATAGTGTGCGAGCAACTCTAAAGACCTCGACCCATATCCCATACCGCTGTACTCTGGGTTGGTTGCAATTCGCACAACTCTAGCCCCTGACAGAGTAGCAAAGTCATCGTCTTGAAATTGCTGCGAAACAAGCCAAGGAATTAAGTCACCGCCAGCTCTGATTCCCCTTCTAAGACTGCTCTTTACACTTTCCTTTGAAATTTCGCCCTCTAGTGCCACCTGAATAATACACAAAGGTGTTGGAATCGCACCATCTTTTCCAACATCAGGACCGAATAATGCAAACAGTTGATGCGCTGGGGCATCAGACATTAGTTGTAAATCATTAGGAGAATTTTTGTAATGAGACGATACAAAGAGCGCCACCATGCGCTGTAAAAACGATTCCGCCACAGGGTCGTATGAAAACAGAGTATCTCTGTTGATGTAAAATAGATTGCATTCAGAAGGATGTGGGCATCCTTTCGAGCCAAACTTGCTTGATTTCGGAAGCTTGGCGTCCAGGCATAATAACTTGTTCAGCCAAGCCTCAACAGGATCTCCAGGAGCATATCTTATCGGCTCATCAAGGGTGACTTCCACAAGCTTACGCCCTTTCAGATTGAGCCCGGCATTCACATCTCTATTTTTCTCTCTCGAGGTGAGTTCTCCACTATCGCTGATTACAGAGTTAGAATGAGCCCTCAACTGATTAATTAACTTCAAAGAAAGAGACCGGCCGGTTCCTTCGTACCCGTTGATAGTGGATGCCATAAAAACAAGATATGGTCCAAGTAATTTGTTGACTAGTGGCAATGGGATAGCAGCTGCCTCATCAATGATGAGCAATTCTGCTTGGCCTAATACGTGACTATCCGTGGGAGAGATGTACTGAATCGTCTGTCTATGCGAGGCCCTTTTGACATCCACCCTGACAATGGCCTTCGAGAAAGAAGGATTAGTGGATTGTATGATATCGTAGTCTTGATGTTCAAGATATCCCATCGCATCGAATGCTTTGAATATGAACTCAAATAACGTTTTGAGATTGTCCGGTGAAGGCGACGTTACAAAAATGTTCGAGTAATCTTGAGAGATAGCCGCAGCAATGGCTATTCCCAGAGCTGCTGATTTTCCTCGTCCTCTTCCGGCTGTGAGGGTGACTGTTGTATTAAAGGCTTTGTCAGCAATCGAATCAATGAATCTTAAAATAGCCTCTGCTTGGTTAACTGTCCTTGAGAGAGAAACCAGCAAGCCTGCGGGCTGTGTATCGGCGAGACTCTCTTTCAGCTCTGCTAGTTCTATATCTCTCGGTGTAACCTTGTCGTCATCTGCGGCACGCAAACGTGTGACTGTGCGGCCTCCTGATATAGGCAGCACATTGAGCGCATCGTCCAGGACTAGGCAGGTTCTGCAGTCAGCCAAGGACAGTAAGAATCGCTCGTTGAATCTGGCGACGACATCCTGGTGAGCCTCTGTGCGGTATCTGGAGTGCACGTCCATGGACATTGTGTACAGCTGCTTGAGGGAGCTCATGGTCTTGAGCAGGATGACAACCAAGCCTCCACCCTCGACGGTTTCGATTGTTCTAGCCATCAGGTTTGGAGTGAGACCTTCGAAATCCTGCAGGATGCACATTCCGAATGTGTTACCGAGAATCTTCTCTGTCTCCTTGTAGTAGACGTACCGGATCTGCTGGTTCGATATGAACGCCTCGAACGGATCGAGCTCGTTAGCTTCGCGGCGGCCTCTTTTGATGTCCTTTTTGATCTTGTCCTCTCTTTTCTTCCGGTGCGATGTGAAGCCGAGCAGCTTCTTCTTGTATGCCCACAGGATTGACTTGTTCATCTTCAAGTCTGCGTTCATCATCAGGTAGTGGAGGTTTGGGATCTGGTCCCTCGACCTGTCTCCGACCATGACGATGAAGCTTCGTTCTCTCGACTGGACGCCATTTCTGATGAGTGCTGGGATCCGCGAATCCAGCGCCTTCTTTTTGTTGCCACTCATCGTTGGGCTTTGGGCACGCGGCGTGTGTCGAGGCGGAAGAGGGGTCGTCGGTTCGCGATGTACAGTCGCTGCTGAGCGTCCTGTCTGTCAGCAGCAGCAGGCCTCTGGGGCTAGATCTACCGTTTGGATAGAGAGATAGATAGATCCTTTACAAAATAGTTAAGAAAAATTTTTGGGCAGGGTAACTTGAGGCAGGGGAGGGGCAGCGCAGCGCAGGACCAGTCTCTGCTGTGGTGCAAGAAGCCTCTCTCAAGGCGGCCGGAAGAGCTGCTGTCAGGCCCGTTTTCGCCGGCAGCGTTCCCTGGGGCCCAGGGGATTCTGTTTGCCCTGTCGCTTAATGAGGGAGCGGGCTGTCTTGTGGGCGCTTCTCTCTCTCAAAAAGCAGCCGCGCTACGCCGAGGCCGAGCATTTGGCACCTCCCTCTCCGGCATTTGAATAAATTTAGATAACCAAGGTTATTAAAAAGAGCAGAGCCAGGATCATCACCCACACGGCAGCCGGCCTACAAGCACGCGGGCACCAGACGATCCGGCGCGCTGCCGACTTGCAAGCGAGAACTACACGCGACCATGCTCACGTGACACCGGCAGCCTCGAACAACAGCGAGGTCGCAGAGCTACCGGTCTGTATATAAAGCACGCAGGCACCTGCAAAAAGAAGATATACTGTGCATATAGTGATAAAAAAAAAGCAGGAAAAAAAAAAAACTACACTTTGAACGATGGCTTCACAGCGTAGCTCGCGCACCGAGAGAGACGCTTCTCTGGGGCACGTACGACCGTTGGAAGCATGGACCTCAACGAGAGTGCTGCTGCTGTGCAGGAGCCGCCTTGCCCCGGAGAGCGAGGCAAAGCTGTCGAGCACGCCGGTGCTGACCCAGCGCACGCTGAAGAGCCGGGACTGGGATCAGAAAGCGATGTCTCTGCCGATCCGCAGAAGGAGGAGGAGAAGAACAAGGAGAAGAAGGTGTCCAACAAGGAGTCTCCTCTGCCTGCTACCGTTGCCGACAGTGTCGTGGACCCAGCCGAGCAGAGTGGCACTCCGGCGGAAGACGATATCAGCAATAGCAGATCAGCCGACGAGCCAGACCAACAACCTGCAAACAACGCTCCGCCACTCACAACACAAGAGAATCAAATATTCAGCTCGGATGCCCCGGCAAGCTACTCATCGGACGAGTACGAATTGGACGACGCAGACAGCAGCAGCGGTGCCTCGGAGTCGGATGAAGACTCTTCCGACGCGAGCGACTCCTCTGATAGCTCTGACGGTGAAAGAGCCGAGAGTGGCGGCGACTCCGATGACGACGCAGAGGTCGACGCGGCCTCTCCAATTCGATCGAAAAACGAGGTGATCGACGAAGTAGCTCCAGAAATACCAGACGATTTCAAACCCGATGCAAATGCACCCATTCAATACATCGGTGATGTTGCTTCCGTGGTCGAAAAGAGTGTAATTATCAGAGGGAAAGATACTGCAGAGGTGCAGGTTCTAAAGGAGGGCTCTATTCTCTGCTTCTCCGACCGTACGCTATTGGGCCCACTGTTTGAGATCTTTGGCCGCTTGCAGGAACCATTCTATCGCGTGAAGTTCAACAAACAGGAGCAAGTGGAGAGCCTTTTACAGAGAGTTGGGGAACGAGCATACTGCCTTGTGCCGGACTCTCAATTCGTACCAACCGCACAGATCAAAGCGATCAAGGGCAGTGACGCTAGCAATTGGAATGATGAGGAGGTACCTGAAGATGAACAGGAGTTTTCTGATGATGAAAAGGAGGCTGCTGTAAAGTCTCAAAAGAAGAAAAAGAAAGCAAAGAAAAGCAACAGCAATGATAAGGACGTTACAGAGCCAGGAGAACCAAAGCTTCCACCAAGTAAAAAACCTAAACATGAGCAAACCATGAAACTGTCAAATCACTTTAAATCACAGCTGACTTCTTTGCCAGCACCACGCGCAAGGCCATTGAAGACAGCCACGATGACAGTATCAGAGTCGGAGTCAGCATTAGCACCAGCAACAGCCACAGCACCAGTACCAATTCCAGCACCTATTGCGGCACATGTTCCAGCACCTGTTGCAGCACAAATTCCAGCTCTGACATCGTTTAATGCCTCTAGCTCGGCCTATTTACCAGCACCTACACAACAGGTTTCAAACCAGTCATATCACACAAATGACGTCAATTCGCAAACTGCCAACATTCTTCAACAAATGCAGCAAATGTCACCAGAAACAATGCAACAGATGACGCAGTTATTGCAGCTGGCAAACAGCCAGCTGCTGGGGCCCACACATAATGCGGCATCTCCATACACCTACCCTACTCAAGGGTACCCTCCAGCGGGCACTGCTTCCTATGCCCACTTGCAGAATCCAAACAACCAGTATGGTGCCCCAACATATTTAGCTCCACCACAGATACCGCAGCCTACTTCCGCGCCGCAAGTTCCAAACGATATGGCATCCCAACTGTTAGCACATCTTGCTAGAGGAACGTTTGGCAATGCTGCCTTCAATCCACACAACCAGCAGAGCGATGGTAATAATAACTATCCTAATCAATACAGGGAGCAATAATTAGATTTTATAGAGATTGGTGTATATTCACATGTATGGCCATATTAGCACAGCGTTCGAATCAGTCCAACTTCATATGTCAGCTGTTTACAAACACCTCCAGACTCTTTTCTGCAATGGCGAGAGCACTTTGAGGGAACCCTGCCAGCTCAGCAATGTCAAGAGCATGCGAATTCGAGCAAATCCCGGGAGCTAGCTTGTGGTTAAATATAATCTTCTCGTCGATTGGTAAACTTCCCTGCCGGATTCTTGACAAATTTGTTTGGTAGAACTTCAGTTTCATGGCTAGCTCATTATCCTGTGTAGTCAGAGCTTGTAATTCCGTGCCATAATGAGTTGCAAACAAAAGTTTGCACTGATTGTGGTTCAACAAGTGCTGCAATGAAGCGTATGCCACAGCTATTCCCTCAGAGACCGAAGTGCCTCTTCCTAGTTCATCTACAATTGCAAGTGATCTTTCCGTGGCATCTCTTAGAATGATTGCCGTCTCATTCATCTCAACCATAAAAGTGGATTGATGTCTGTAAATATTGTCTGATGAGCCGACTCTAGTGAATATTTTGTCAATTATACCAATACGGGCACTCTTTGCTGGCACAAACGAGCCTGTTTGGGCCAGGATCGCTATTATGGCATTTTGGCGTAAAAATGTGCTCTTGCCACCCATATTCGGCCCAGTAATAATCCAACCCTCGCCTGAGCTGAGCTCGCAAGAATTTGATGTAAAGTTTTCAAGACCTGATGTTTTGTTATGAAGACCTTCTTCGACAACAATATGTCTTCCATCGACGATATCAAAACAGGTACTATTATCGATTTTAGGACAAACAAGGTTTCTTGACCTCGCAAGAGCAGCAAAGGAAATGGTGACATCGAGAATCTCAATCACGGGTGAGACATGCCTGAGTTCTCCACTAAGATTCAGCAAGTCATTTTTCAAGTCCTCCATAATGATGGATTCCTCCAGAACTATGTCGTACTCAACTTTGATTAATCTTTGTCCCAGTGCTTTCCATTCATTGTTTGGGGTTCTAATATACATCTTTGATTTTTCCTTTATATCATATTTGGCATCTCTAACAATCGATGAAACAACTTTGGTAGATGCCTTGAATTCCGCAAGAAACTCTCCTGATCTGGGTTCTCTGATTAATCTCGGGGTTCCAGCATAGCCTTCTTCTTCAAATTCTTTACTAAGTTGATTTAAAAGCTCACTTTTTGACTCCACCAGACGATCATAGAGGTTACGCAAATCGGTCAAACGCTTGGAGGATGTAGGATGAAGCGACCAGTGATGTCGAACAATATCATAATCCAATTTGTAACTATCCGAAGAAATGCTCAACGCGTTTGCGTTTATAGTGTCTTTAATGCAATTTGCCAGCTTTGTGAGATTTGAGCTGTTGTCAAATTCTGTAAATAATGGCACTATCAAAGTCCTGATCGCTTTATTGGGCGATTCTTTAACGAGATTCGAAATCTCTCGAACAAGAAGAATGGTATTCGCCAGTTCCAGGTACTCTGACAACTCGGCCCTTCCATTGTCGGCGCGTCTGACAATCCTGCTAATATCAGAGGTTCTCCTAAGCAATTGGACCAATTCGTCTACGAATATTGGATCCCGAAGGAATGCTGACACATAATTTTGTCTGGTAGTGATCTGCTTTACATCCGTCGAGGGGGCAAGTAACCAAGTGTTCAGCAAGCGCGACCCTGGCGTGGTAATAGTGCGATCAACTATATTTGCCAGTGCACCAACTTTGAAGCCACCTCTTATAGTCTCTGTAAGCTCAAGGTCCTGAGCGGCGCGGGGGTCTATGTGCATTATAGTCTTTGGCAGGGATCTTTTTGGAAGCTCAAAGTTGGTTTTATAACCAGGCAGGCATTGATCAAGGTAGTGCAAAATCATGCTGGCAGCACTTGTCTCTTTTTGAGTGAACTCCTCAAAGAGACTGGTTACCAGTTTCTTATTATCGGTAAACCTGCTTGCGAACTCGAAAAAGCTTCTTTTAGTACTGGGCATGGCGAATTTGCTAATGTAGTATTTCTTCAGGTCTCCGAGTTCTGGCAGAACTCTACCGTTAACAAGAGACTCTTCGTCCAGGGTGTTGGTTATTAGTATTTCACTGGGGTTGATGCGAGTGACATTTGCCATAAGGTCATTAAATGTTGTCTCCATGACATGGAAAGAGCTAAGCCCCACGTCTGCCCAGCAAAGCCCAATCTTCAGATGCCCAACTTCCTTTTTGAAAGGACCTTCTGGGAAAGATATGGCCAGCAAGAAGTTAGTTGAGTGGTAGTTGCGGAGGCCTTCGTCGACAATGGTCCCTGGTGTGACGAGCCTGCTGACCGGCCTCTCGATGACGTTCTTGACAGGGTCTGTTTTTTGGTCGCAGATGACTGCTTTCAGGCCCATGTCGAAGATGTACTGAAGGTACTTGTCTAGTTTATAGTCGGGAAAGCCGGCGAAAGGGATGTCCTGGACCTTCAGCTTCTTCTTTGTAAGCGTGAGCCCCAGCGCCTGGGCATACTGCTCTGCCTGGTTGAAATACAGCTCATAGAACGAGCCGACCTGGATCAGCACCACGTACCCGCCTTTGGCGGAGTAGAAGTCAATGATGTCTTTCATGCTCTGGTAGAAATCAGTCAGGGAAATTTCTTGCGTTCTGGCCCCTATGTCGCTGTGCACCACTGCCTCGGCCGCCTGCTGTTCCTGTTGCTGCTGCTGCTGCTGCTTTTGCAGGCGAGTCCGCCTCTTAGTGGGTCTCTTCTTGCCTCCAGCCGCAACTGCCGCTGCGGCCTCGGTGGGGGCAGCCGGCGGTGCCAGCACGATCGGAAACGCCTCTGTGGGGACCGTGACACGTAAGCTCTCAGAGTCTTTTCCGCGTGCAGGCACGGTTTGGGCGAACGGTCTCCTGAGACACCCGGCCAGCCTGGGCCCATGCCGGGACGCCCCGGCTCGCGCGAGTGCCCTCACACCAGTCCACACACTCGCCAGGCCAAACATGAGACGCGGGCTTCCATCCGGCGCACACAAACGCTCCAAACAGCCAGCCCTCTCTCGTTCTTGTGTGTGTGTGTCTCTCCTTTTCTCTCTCCCTCTCTCTCTCTTTTCCTCCCTCCCTCGTCTGTAGGCACACCCCACACCCCGTGAAACTGAAACACCGCCCAATGAATAAAATTTCTTGCTTTTAAGGGGTGTTTTTATTTCATGCTAAATTTCACTAACCGGACAGAAGGCAAATGGGGGAGAGGGGGGAGGGACTAAAGGGAATGGCTTGCTCTGTTTCTCTCGCCCCGCCGTTTCACCAGCCGAGCGAGCAGCCACGCGTCTCCTTCAAGGCTACCCGCAGCACACAGGCCGCGGCTTCTGGCACGCAACAGCAGTTCTCTCGAACCAGCCTACGCGAGCACTGCCACGCGGCAACCCACCATCAGGCAACCTGTCCCCTGAACAGAGAGGCACAGGACAACAGACACCCCGCTCCCTACACACCCCCTCCCTGCCAGCAGGCCACTGAATGCCGCGCAGGAGCTGCGCGTGGCAATAGTTATGACAGTTGAGGGCGTTTCTTCGACCGTGGTGCCGCCGTCTCCCGCTCCGCTTCTCGCGGAGCAGCAGCAGCTCTTGGGAAATGGCGTTCTCGGCAACACTAGTAGCTCCAAAACCCCCAATGTTGTGCGAATACCGTCAAACACCGAACAGGTGGAAGTGTGCTCTGAGCCTCTTGACGGCATCAAGAATTTCAGTCTGAGCAGACAGAACGGGGACAGCCTCGTGTCGAAGGCTGCAGAGAACGGAGACCACTCGCAGAACGGGATTTTGGAGCCAGAACTTAGTCCCAAGACCTCTGCAATCGACAAAACAGACACATTAGCAGCAACAGCAGCAGCAGCAGCAGAAGTAGGGACAGGAGCCAACCACAGCGACTTCCTCGAACCTGATCACATACCTCAGGAACCTCATGCGACCGCGAGAGAAGCCATGCGGGCAAACACCCGTATGTCCAACATAACCACCGCATCAAGCGGGATGGACAGACGAGGCTACTCAGGAAGCAATATGGTGGCCATTCCGCGCGCTTATTCTCAGTCAGAGGTCACCCAGCACACTGGTTCCGAGCGATTCCACCAGGGAGCAGCACGTAACCGCTTTTCTAAAACGGGCTCGCTTAATATTGCATCGCAGCGGAAAAAGGCCAAATCGAGGTCCGATGATCGCTACGTTATCCCAGGCCAGCGTGTGGTGGAGGGCCATCACAACTACATTATGGCTTACAACATGATCACAGGAATCCGAGTGGCGGTGTCCCGTTGCTCAAAGAAACCGGGACCTTTGAAGAATGAGGATTTCACTAATGTGTCGAAGCTTATATTTGACATGGAAGGAAGTACATTAACACCCTCCTCCAAATACGAGTTCAAGTTCAAGGACTATGCTCCGGAAGCGTTCCGCCAGTTGAGAACGCTCTTCAACATTGATGCTGCCGACTACCTCGTTTCCCTGACTGATAAGGTTAGCCTCAATGAGCTCGGCTCACCTGGAAAGAGTGGGTCATTTTTTTATTACTCGCGGGACTACCGCTTCATTATCAAAACCATTCACCACTCTGAGCATAGACACCTCAGAAAAGTATTGAAGTCATACTATGAGTATGTGAAGGCCAACCCTGGAACCTTCATATCTCAATTCTATGGGCTGCATAGACTGAAAATGCACAGCCGTACGGGTATTCAGAAGGTCCATTTTCTTGTAATGAACAATCTGTTCCCGCCACACAGGGAGCTTCATCAAACTTTTGATCTGAAAGGCTCCACATATGGAAGATCTACAGATGTCAAAAAGGCTAAGGACGCAGGAAAAACGTCAATAGTGTTGAAGGATTTGAATTGGCTTGAAGGTGGGAACAAGATATATTTTGGTCCTTTGAAACGACAGGTAATTTTGCAACAGCTTCAGGCTGATGTCAAACTTTTAGAGGATCTCAACATAATGGATTATTCGCTTTTAATTGGAATTCATGATATGAATATCGCCGCACTAGATGATCCGGATAACTTGTTGTCCAATTTTGACCCGCTGGAATACCAGAGGCAGTCTGCTGCCTCCTCGTCTCCGCTACTAGAGTCTGACGGGGGAATACACGCAACGGATAAAAACGACAACGAGTTACCTATTGTATACTACATGGGGGTGATTGACTGTTTGACCAACTACTCTACCTTTAAGAGGCTGGAGACATTTTTTAGAACTCTCAACCACCGACGTGAAACCATAAGTGCAGTTCCTCCTTTAGAGTACGGGGAGCGGTTTTTGAAGTTTTTGAGTGACTCCATGCTGGAAACTGCTTCTATTGAGAACTTCACATAAGCTTAATTTCAAGCCAAGCTATTTTGCAGGCCCGCTTTACTGATATTATCCACTCACCTTTTAATATTACTGTCCATCCACGTGAAGCAAGTTGGATAGAGACAAGCCATCTACAGTTGGTACATAAAACCTACTCACCCAAATAGCAACAGGAATAGCAGTAACATAGCTAGCTGCGACCGTATCAATTACGTTAGAAACAACAACCGCTGGCATTTTAACTAGAACAGCACTAAACAGATAAAAAAGAATTAATAGTACACTTTAGAGCCGTTTACTTGGCTGCAAAATCTCCTACTCTTCAATGATAGGGTCTTCTTCCGTCTCTGGATGAGCTGCTGGCTCCTCAGACTCTGCAGGAGTAGCGTCCGTGGCAGCAGCCTCTGTGGTCTCTGTGGCTTCAGCAGGCTCAGCAGGCTCGGCAGGCTCGGCAGGCTCGGCAGACTCAACAGACTCAACAGGCTCTGGAGCGTTTTGAGGGGCCTCTCTCTTAGCGTAGGACACTCTGATGCTGCGCTTTCCGTATTCATAGTTATCGAGCTGGCCAATAGCAGTTGAGGCACCGTCTTCATCTCTGAACTTGACGACGGCACTTCCTGCTGGTCTCCCCCTTCTGTCGAACTGGAGTTCAGCCTTTTCAACGTTTGCAACACTGCCAAAGAGGTCAAACAGGTCGGACTCCGAGGTTTCCCAGGGCAGGTTATCGACAAACACTGTGTCGCTGACGTCTCCCTCGCCAGTCACGTTCTTGACGAAGTCGGAGTTCTTAGACGAGCTGCTGTCGGTAGCTGATCTTGGCTTGTCGTGCTCTCTTCCTGGGCCTCTTCCAGCTCTCACCTCGAGGACTCTGCCCTCAAGCTCGTAGCCGTTGAGCTCAGCAATGGCACGCTCCGCAAACTCTGGTGTCTCAAAGACCACGGTACCGAAGCCCTTTGATCTTCCCCTGAAGTCCTCCTTCACGTCGGCCCTCACGATGTCACCGCAGGGCTTGAAGAGATCCTTGAGATCCTGCCATCTGGTGCTGAACGGAAGGTTTCCAATGAACACCTCGCACCCTTCTGGTGGAGGAGCACTGAAACGCTTGGACCCTTCGCCGGCACCGTATGCTCCTCCTCTCTCGCGGCCGCCGCCTCTGTACGGGTCGCGGAAGGACTCCTCCTTGTCCGGTGGGGGCAGGTCTTCTCTAACGAAGATCACACGCCCGTTGAACATGGTTCTGTCGTAGTTGGCGATCGCTTCCTCGGCCAGCTCACGGGTAGCGAACTCGACGGTACCCATTCCGCGGGAGCGTCCGTGCGAGGACACCACGTCGGCTCTCACGACCTCTCCGAGCTCCTTGAAGTGGTCCTTGAGCTCGTACCAGGTGGTCTCGTAGGGGATGTTTCCGACAAACACCGAGTTGGAGTACGATCTGCCGCCCCTCGACTCGTAGTCTCTGCCGCCGGCCCGTGGGCCTCTGGAGCCGCCGAACCGGGAGCCGCCTCTGTAGCCGCCGCCGCGGCCGCCCTGGTAGCCGCCTCTTCTCGAGTCGCGTCTGTCGTCGTAGCCGCGGCGAGAAGGCGATCTGTGTCTCTCTCTGTCCGAGTCTCTTGCTGGAGATCTCGAGCGGTCCTGCGGAAAAAAAGAAGAGGCAAACGTTAGTACTTGCTGCTGCTGTCGCCGCGCGCCGCCGCACAGCGAGCGGGCGAGCGAGCGAGAGAGAGCGAGACGGGGACGCAATTGCGCTGCCGCGCACCACCCGGCAGCGCAGCAGCACTGCTCACACGTCCTCCCTCTCGCTCTCCCGCCCGCTCGCCCGCTCTCCCCAAACAGTCACTCACCCTTCTGTACTCGTCAACGTCCATGTTGTCCGACATCTTCAAACGCCCCTGCTTCGCTAAAGTCTGCGCAAATCACCCAAAGCACCGTCACCCGCAAGCAGCCAGAATCAACCCCCTACTGTCCAGTACGTGAACGCGTCGCACTCGCCAGACACCAGCACGCCCGTCCCCGTCTTGGCGGCCCGCTCCCCTGTGCGCTTTTCACTGTGCGCATGTCGCTTGTCACTGAAAATTTTTTGGATGTTCGCCGGCTTAGGGGGCGGGGCGCGGGGGGGGAGTGGGGCAGCAGCAGCCAGCAGAGGCAGGCCGGCGTGCAGCACCCAATTCAGCTGCTTATGTCATCGAGCAGGGAAAAGGGCGGGGAGGAACGAAAGCAAGAAAGAAGGAGCTGGGGGGGGGGGGGGGGGCTGGCTAGCAGGCTAACAAGCAGGCTAACTAGCACGCTGTAGTGCCAAGATGGCGGAGAGCTAGTCGCAGCGGTGGTTTAGTATAATACATAGAGGGGTGTGTGTATATATAGCGTGCAGCCGCACAGGCGCTCTGGAGCTCGCGTGAAGGGCAAGCACAACACGGGCCCTCCTGCCTCGGCCTCTGCCTCGGCATCCTAGTTCAGGTACCCCTTGCACCCCACAGCCCCACACAGACACGGAATGCGCTCCTCCTCGTTCGTCTCCCGCTCGAACTTGTAGTCGTACGTCAGCTCCTCGTTCGCCGCAATGTCCCGCAGAGCGTAGATCACAATCCGCTTCTTCCCTTCCACCTTGATGATCTTCGCGGTGCACGACGGAACACAGCAGTGGTTGATAAACCGCGCAATGCCACCCTTCTTGGAAGCATCGATCACAGTGTTCTCATCAACACGAAACAGGTACGACGACCCAATCCCAGACCGAAGGTACATCTTCTCTCGCACATCCGCAACCTGCTGGCGGATCCGCTCGCCCACGTACTCAATCACCATCTCCTTCGCCGCAATCGGCTCAAGCGCAAACAGCCCCCAGTCGTGAATCGCAGAACGCGCAAACTGAACCGGCTTCTTCCGTTTGGTGAGTTGGTTCAGATCCAAAATGTCAGTCTCCGAGCCCAGCATCTGCTTTTGTGCAGATATATCAGCCGCAAATCGCCGGTTGTTCGCTCGGTTCACACGCGAACTGTGGACACTATTGGTCTGAACAGACCCATCGTTGTCATCCTCAACTTGCACAGTATTCAATGGCTTGTGCGCCTTGCGGCGGTGTAGCAGGTACGCAGACTTCAGCTTGTCTGGAATCTTCTTGTACCCCTCAGTTCGGAACGATCCAGTCGAGTTAGCAAGAGTGCTGTTGGACAAAACATCCTGTGCAAAGTCTAACGTGTCAAACTCCTCTTGATCGGGCGTCGAGGAAAGCTCCTGGTCTCGTTTCTTGATATCAGCCTTTCTCCAAGCCCAAAACTCCAAGCCTTCAGTTGAAGTAATGGAGCTCGACTTCTCCAAGGAGGAAAACATTTGTTTGCACAACTGATAATCTTCGTCGTCCTTGATTAAGGTTTGAAGAGTTTCAACGTCAAAGTCCAGGCCTGTAAAGTCATCCTCGTACACTGCCTTCGGCACTCCCTCGCAAGGTTTGTAAATGTCAGCCACTTGGTCAACTTCCTGCTGTGCTGCCACAGATCCAGCAGTCTCATCTTCCGAATGACCCACCTCTTTGCTGGTAACAGTTTCAGGCGAAGTTGGCTCTGAGATGGTGCTGCTCTTGGAAACCATTGGAGCATCGCGCATCACATCTTCATCCGACGAAGATGCGGTATCATCACCAAGTTTGTCCAGCAGCTTCTGTTTCTTTGAGACCGTTTCCAATTCTGAAAGATGCCTTTTCTTATCATTATCTTGCCGCAAATTTTGTCTATCCGATTCTGGTTCGGTCTCCTCCTCAGATGACTCATGGCCTTCTGAGTCGTTCAAGGTGTGTGAGAGAGGCTCAATGTTGTGCGGTTTCATATATTCATCCTTAAGGTCAGAATCAGCAATAGCACCTGTGCTTCGTCTCTTGAAAGTGGAGAGACTGGCGATGGAAATGGTGTTATGCTGCACTGTGGGAGCTGTAAGTCCAACCTGGGACCCTAAGCTCTTCGGTAACACGTCTTGCTGAAAATTTTCCGTTTCTTTCATGCCTCTTAGGCTCTGCTTGTGCTTCTCCAATACCTCATCGAATTTGCTATTATTGACACATTCAAGAAGCTTTGGACCTATGACCTTTTCACGCAAGTCTTTCAAAAGATACTCATGAAATTCTTTGATTAAAATACGCTTTGCTTGCCCTAAAGTGCCAGTCTTCTCTCCCACACGCGTTTGTGCCATCAACTCTTCGGGTACAACTAGGTCCATAAACATTCGATACTTGAGAAAATGTCTTCCATCCTCAGCATCAAAACACTTTTCAGCATCGTTGACCTCATTGAAAACAACATAAAACCCCGTCTTGTGTGTTAGAATTCGATCAAAATTATAGTTCTCTAGCAGCTTTCTAATATCCGATGAGCTGGTATTCCTCGTGCTGAAGAACTTGTCGGGAATAAATATAAACGGCCTGTTTAGAACATGCTTGTCATAGTTTTCTGGCAATGAGAAAGAAGAAAATGGACGGACATGTTTATCATGAGTTGATAGCTTTACTTGCGCTGGCTGGTTTGACTTTGTGACTGAGCTCTTATCAAATAATTCCACAATGGCAGAGGAACGTGCAGCTGTGCTCAGTGCAGGCCTAGATCTCGACGGGATAGAATCCGCAGGAGGCCCATTAGGGGCCTGTGGTGGGGCCCTAGTATCTATAGGTGAATGTTTCGCTCTTAGGAGGGCCTGCTCACGTTCTATTTCCTTTTTCCTCTGTTCTTCTCTTTTCAAAGCAACTTTCTTTTTCTCGAGAATATTGTTATATACCGTGTTGTACAACTGTCCGTTCGTATTGAACCCACATTTCACTTGCATGCCTCCTATCGATAGCTTACTGTTGGACTGCTCTATGGCTGTTTTTGCAGCGTTATGTGCCCCATCAACGCTGCCGCCAAATGTGAGAATGAAAAGACCTAGCGGCACAGCTGTTAAGGGATCATCAATACTTCGTAAGTCCGCAATCCTTCCAAACTGAGCAAAATTGTTGCGGATGATCACAATAGGGGTCGTTGGGAGTACATTCCAAATGACTAGCTCCTTGCAAGGTTCTGGGCCCACAGAGTACTTATCAAAGCTGTACCTTGGGAGGTTCAACGAGGTGCGGAAGGCTCTGAGTGGTTTCTGGGAGCGATATCGATTGTACGAGGGATGGGATGGGGTTCGTGGATCCGCTGTGGGCCGTGTCTTGGGCTCTGCATAGGCGTATCGCGGCTTGCTGTCCTTCCCCGAATCTCTCTTCAGCTCTGGGTCGTGGGTGATTCTGAAGCTGCGGTGCTCCTTCTGCTCTAGCTTCGAGTGCCTTGGCGTTTCTGCACTGTGGTTCTGCTGGGAGACTCCGGACGAGTCATACTCTCTGCGTAGAAGAGGTCCATTAGATATGCGTGTCTCGCACTTATCGGAAAAGCCTGGCTCACCTTGAGACGTGTCTGACCGGCGTGGCCTCTGGTTTGAGTAGTAGCCTGCAAAATGCTGCGAGCTCTTGGAGTAGCGCGGGTCGTCGTAGACTTGTTCTGAGTGACGAGGAGTGCGGGAGACGGCGCTGTCTCGGTGGCGCGCATAGCCGTTGAACGGCCTGTTGGCTCTGGGAGGATGAGGCTCGCTCAGGCCTCTGTACGCCATTGCGCGGGGGGTGCGGGGTCCGCCTTTCTGCTGTCGCGTGTATGTGTGCGTGCGTGCGTGCAAGCGTGTGTATCAGCGCTGTCTGAGAGGAGCAGAGGAACCCGAACCAGCTGGGGCCAACCTGCGCAGCGTACGCTCCTTGGGCCTGTTGTGTCGTGTGTATGTGCGAGGGCGGAAGGCAGGAGACGCGCCGTGTGTTGATAGTATTAGAGAGAGATCCCCCGTTGTGCACACACTTCTTCTTCTTCTCTACAGTACTAAGAAATAGTGCCCAGAAACAAAAAAGAAAAGCCAGGAATTGAGTTTCACACGCCCAACACATTGGGGCGATATATTATGTATGTATATATAAATACACATGTACATATATACCTACTTCCTTATTTATTGTATAGGCTTCTGCTAGAGCATATGTTGTGCAGCCTGCCTAGTTTGTCTGTGAACAGCAATGGCCAGCTAGAGAGGAGGACCGTCCCCGCGAAACACTCCATTTTGACAACTAGCTCAACACAGGAGACACACGCGTAGCCGCCACGCACACACCCACTCCGCCCGCCATGTCGTCGAGATTCGTGGCCTCGGAAGAGGTTGGCGAAGACCAGTTGGAGAGCCAGCGAGAGAAGGAAGAAAAGCTCCAGGGCGAGTTTCTCCATGAGCAGGGGATGGAAGAGCGCAAGACGCTGCTGCAGCAGCTGCGGGACAACAGGTTCCAGCGGTACAAGGAGTACAAGGAGAAGATGGACGTGACGAACTCGTCGTACAAGCTGGGGAGCAGGGATCTCGAGTACTACGAGAGGCTAGAGTCCGAAAAGCAGGAAAAGCAAAGGCAACAGGCAGAGGAGGACCAGGCCGAGATGGACTGGTTCCGACGAGAGCGCGTCGTCAGGTTCGAGGAGGTCGCCGACCCGTCTGTGGGCGAAGACCCTGCGCAGCGCGACTTCAGCTTGAAGAAGCGAATGGGCGCGAGCGTGCGAGGGGTGGCGAAGCACAAGAGAAGGCAGACTGGAGCTGTCACAGAACAGGCCGACGGCAGCTCGCAGCAGACCCGCGGCGCGAGCGCCCGCACAGCCTACGACACGGCGACGCCTGGGCTGGAGCTGGTTTCTGGCTATGACTCGTCGCCCGACGAGGAGGAGAAGGAGGAGTAGTGGGGGGAGGAGGAGGAGGACCAATACGCTGCTCGCAGGTAAGCATCGATCGGCCTTGCCTGTCAGCATCTACATAATAGGGACTTCTTGTGTGGAGCCGCTTTGTCTTCTTTTTGCGGCTGGTTCTGGTGCACGGATGAGCTCTATTCCTCCCCCCCTCCCCCACTCATCAGGCGAACAACAGCGCAAAGGACCAGCATTCGATGGAGAAAAAAAAGCAAAGAATTTCTCAACACGGGCAGCCGTGTGGTGTCTACGGGCCATGAGAGGGCCGTGTGTGTCTTCTACGCAGAGTTTGTTTGGAGACACCACAGCCACGATGCTCAATAGTATCACGAAGGGGTTGTTGGGCGTCAGAGGCTTGCAGCAGCCCGCCACCACAGTGCTGGTTTGGCAACAGCTGAGAAACTTAACAAAAACTCACCGGGCAGCCTACAAGAGATGGAGAAAAGTCGCTGATGGCTACAAGCGCGGGAAGCAGGGACGCAAGCATGGGAACGCCGGCTTCTCAAACCGTGTTCTGTGCAAGCGCACGGGCACGGCACACTCGACCCCGCAGCAGGCGAAACAGCTGAAGCGACTGATGCCTTACCTATGAGATTTTAGGGCGAAAGCATGTACATAATAAAATACAACCTCATCAGCAGATGCTGCCAACGCAATACTATTTGCAGTAGGAACACTTAACAAGCTACGGACTCTCCTCCAGATCGGTGCGCTTCCATGCGTCTGTAGCTATCTCCTTCCGCAACTCAGTCGTTGGGAAGTAGTGATAGTTCACCTTCAGGGTCTGAGCATACTTGAGCTTGTCAAACGTGACAACCCGGAGCTTGCAGTAGGAGTTGTCTTTGATCTCCTGGGCCACCTGCAAAAACTCGTCGAGATTCCGTGTTGGCTTTTCGTTCAGATGGGTGATGAAGTTTGTCACTCCAATGGTGTAGAATCTGGAAGGAGATCCCCTTGTGAGCCCTGAGCAGTACACAGACGAAGGCAGTCCATTAATGACCTGTCTGACACCGTGATGTGGTTCCTGAAGAATAGCACCAGACCATACAACCACTTGCTTCGTCACAAAACTGCTTGCATCTGAAAGCTTCACCTCTAGATCAATAACCTTTTTATGGCGGACTACCTTGAAGGAAACTTGATTGACATCTGGATCGAGCGCTCTAATCACACTGTCAATGTCTCTGAAACAGGTGACAACTTTGTTGTTGATGGTAAGAACAATATCGCCGTACTCCAACTTGCAAGAAGGCTCATTATTCAAAGTAGAGCTTACCTTGGGCACAGACAAAAACTGTAGCCTATCATCGGAGCACTCCTCAATCTTGGAAATCCATTCGTCTGGTACACCGCCAACACGTGCAGTTAAGATAGGGATCGAGCTGAATCCGACATCAACTATTTTGAGGTTTGGTGAAGCTCCAGTCTTCAAAAACTCAAGCTCCCACATAACATCAGTTACGTCCACGCCCATAGCAAATAGCTTCTCTTCGTCTCCATCAAAAGCCATCCAGAACGCTCTGATGGTACCATCTCTATCACAAAGTATTCCAGAGAGGGACTGGTGAGTCACGTTTGAGTCTACCAGTATAATCTCAACATTGGTAGCCCGGAATTTGGGACACAGAGCCGTTGTAGGTATATTAATCACCTGAACGTCACTGACTTTTGTCTCGTCCACAGACACACGCAAAAACTTGTTGTATCCAATAAATATAACCTTCTCTCCACGCTTCAAAGGTTTGGTGCCAAATTTCGGAGTCTCAACGGGCGCCAACACTAAACTTGGATCATACTTGACGATCGCATATCCTTTGGTAGGGTGTAAGAAGACAACTTTGGCGGCAACTACTACTGCCTCTGCAATAGTAACAGTCACATCAAGCAAATCATGTGGAACACAGTGGCGGGAAACCAATACATATCCATTTTTAGCGTCAATGACCACTCCGTATACATTTCTGGAAGAGTCCGGAAACGAATCAATCTGAATTGGAATGCTAGAATGGCAAAGGACAAAAGACCGGTCTAGGTGTTTGCAACTCTCATACTCAACTGGTAGACCAATAAACTTGGCATTCTTTGGAGAAGGCTTAACTGGCGGGAGAGGTTTTTCTTGAAGATCTTCAAAGTCCCAGAGGCCTGTTTTATCATTTCGAGTTGCCATACGGAATGTAGAGTTCCAGTGCCTGTCTATATGTACTGTTTTGAAAATAGGTACGTGCAGGTCAGTGAGATGGCGACAACGGACTGTTACAAATGCACGATCAGGAATCTGTTTCATCACCTCCACGAATGTGTCTAGGTCAGGCGTGTCCTTGTCGTCAATCGAGTCAATAAGCCAATCGTTAGTGATATTGCCACCGAGATCGAATGTAGCAACTGCATTGCTGACGTATACTCCTTTGACAGGAATTGCATAAATACGTGCTAGCTGGTAGCTGAGATCATTGAACGTGGCTCCACAAACGGACAGATATCTATTTGGGGTTATAGAGTGTAGGTCCTGAACTTTACAGGTCACCGTCATGTCCACACCTCCTCTTTGAATCAAAAGGCTGATCTCTTGGTCGACACTGCTATCCAAAATTTCGTCCACTGTAATGAACGTTGAGATAAGAGAGTCATTAATCGATATCAGACAGTCGCCCTCCTGAATAAGACCATCGGCACATCCTTCTGGAAGTATGATGGACGCAACGAGCAGCCCGTTTAACGCAGGGAACTTCTCACGCATCATCTTTTCTGTCTCTGCTTTGAGTCCAAGGCGTCTGCATTTATCAAAAGGTTCCAACTGCCACTGAACCTGGATGGTGCCTCTGGCAATGTCTTTACCACTTTGAACACACTTGAGGGCCCTGAGAACTCTGTGCACGGGCAAGAAGAAGTCCGTGGACGACTCTGTGCTCCCGCCGGCCTGCAAGGCTATCGCAAACCCGTCAATGTTCACGACAGGCGAGCCTGATGAACCTCCGGAGGCCGACGCGGCGGCTTGGATGTACTCTGTGTTGAAATCATTGTAAGAGCTGACTCCATAGTCGGGCGCATTTCTGTCAAGTCTGGAGATGAAGCCTGAAAGAATGGACAGCTTTTCGCCCGAGTCGTTTCCAATGACCCTGATCTCGCAACCCACTTTGGCAAGATCGGGTCTGAGCTTCAGCTCCCTCACACCCATGTACTTGATGTCTGCAGGATTGAACTTGAGGAAGCCAAAGTCGTGGACCGGGTCTCTATATATTGGTTTCACCTCGCACTCCTCGTGGTTGTCAAACACGGCGTAGCCAACAAAGGGGCCCGGGCCAACCACGTGCCGGTTTGTCAGTATGATTCCGAGCTTGGAGTCGACGACGAACCCGGTAGCCTGGCTACACAGCGCATTGTCGGTGTCAAAGTCGGCCACCTGCAGAAAGTGGATCGAGACGACCGACTGCACCACCTCCTCGACGGTCTTCTGCCAGCGCGCGTGGCTACCCGGCTCGACCTGGTGCCTGCTGAGCAGCAGGCTCGACTCCGCGTCGAGATCTTCCTCCGAGGAGTAGTCCATGCTCTCGTCTGATTCACCCTCGCCGCCGCCGCTGGTGCCCTCGTCCGCACCGAGCTTCTGGGCCTTCCCGTTGCAGCACGCGTCCGCGTCCGGATACGCGCGCTTCTCAGGCAGAATCGACTTCATGTTGCAATGCTCCAGATGAGTCGCTGCCGTCACGTCCCTCGTCGCGCGGTGGTGCTTATATACATACATATGTACACACAGTGATTGTTATGGATCTCTGGAAAATAATTTTTTTTTTCACCCTCTCGTCCTTCCCTCCTCTTCCTGCCAGTGCAAATAACCACTATGGTGACGCTCGCGGGGCAGTGGGCTCTACAGCAAGGTTACCTAAGGATGAGGTAATCATGCCGCGGGGAGAGAGGACGAGAGAGAGAGGTGCAAGGTGTCCACGAAGCATGGGCGCGCGTGCTCCTACGAAAGCTGCCTGTGGGTGGGCATCATACAGTGTATTGAGAGACTCTGTGGAATGTATGTATGTACGTATAGATGGGAAGGAGGGGCACGAGAGGGCGCGGGCGAGCAGCGCCGGACGTGGCAGCGTTCGCTATATGCGCTGCGGCTGACGCTGCAGGCCGAAGACCCAGCGCGCGTAGTCTTGGGAGGCCCTGTCGGAGAAGTAGCACACCGTTGGGTCGATGAACGAGTTGAGACCCGGCAAACCAAACGGCTGCTGCGCCTCAGGCCTCGAGGCGTCCATGTCGTCGAGGCGCTTGACCCACTTCTTCTCGGCACACCAGGTCTCCACGAGCCCAAGCCACTCCGTCAGCTCGTGCAGCTTGAGCCCCCCGCTCTGCAAGAGGTGCAGGCGCTGGTAGAACTTGGACCGGAAGCCCACCTGCTTCTGCTCCTGCGCACGGTTCAGCTTGAGGTATGCAATCGAGACAAGCCCACAGAGCAGGCCCCAGGGGCTTTTCGTGCGGTAGTAGTAGTCCTTGTAGGTTTCGAGGATGTGCTTGGTGACCTCCTCCGGCAGGTAGAAGCGGTTACAGAAGGAGACTAGATGCGGCGTGGTGATGATTGAATCGTTCTCGAGAGCTCTGTCGGCCATCGACTTCACCTTGTAGCCCTTTTTGCGGCCCCTCTTTGTGGACGTCACCTCGGGGCTGCCGGAGCGCTCAGGGCTGTCGTCGGGCTCGTTGGCTGCGGCCATAAGTTGCGCGCGGATCGAGGCCCCGCTCAGTTCCTTGACCGGCGAGGTGCCAGGCAGAGCTCTCGATTTCTGCGGTGTCGACCTCGGCGTCGGGTACGCGGCCTGGGCCGCACTGTGCGCCTCGGGCGTGTCTTCTGCGATCTGGAGGCGCTTCACTCTGGGCGAGTCTGTTTCTGGCGTCATCAGTTGCACTGTCCGCTTGGAGACGGGTGTGCGCGGGTAGGACTCGAGGGAGGCTGGCACGCTGAGCGCGGAGCCAAAGTCGCGCATCGTCGACTTCAGCTTCTTCTTGGGGAGCGGCACCCTGTTCAGCGCCGGCTCCGGCAGGGCGTACTTCGCCGCAAACTTGTCCACTGCCAGCAGGCAGCACAGGTGGTACCGCGCCACCTCCATCTGCGGCCCGAGCGGGAACTTCGTCTTCGACGAGACGTACAGCAGACTGGCGAAGTCGGTCATCTCCTTCGGGTACGCGCCGCTAAAGGCAGGGATCACGTCGCGGAAGCCATTGAGGATGAACTGGTTCGACATCGCGGCGCCCAGCAGAGAGAGTCCCAACGCGCAATGGCACCTGCTGTCAGCCCCGCGGGAGCACGGCTCTGCTGGCCTGTTTGCAAAGAGACTCACCTTGCCTCTCCGGCCTTTTATCGATCGCAGCCCTCCTTCCCTCCCTGCCCGCGCATGCAGCTGGAGAAATTTTACAACGAAAAATTTCCTAATTGGGAAAATTAATTACCCTGGGTTTTGCCTAAGCCAACACCAGGACACCACCAAGACACCGCCAAGGCAGCGAGCGCCCCCTTTCAGGTTCCACTTAGGCGGGGAGGGGCCCTTTTTGCTTCACCGCACAATGAGACAGGCGCCTTCTGCTCCTGCTCTCAAACCCCTTTGCTACACACTCCGGAGGGCTTACAAGAGCACAAAAGAAAGAGCTTCTGGACACAGTGGCTAACTGATCACTTTCGTTCTCTGCATGGGCGCAGGCAGGAAGAATTAAAGCTTATTTTTTTAATGACACAACTCTAAAACTGGTGGCGATACAAATCACTCGGCCGCCTCCTGGAATCTCTCTGCAATCGTCGAGAGCAGCTTGTCAAATTCCCCCTCCAGCTCGCCCTCGCCTCTGCTAGGCTCGAAGAACTTGGCAGAAGAAACTGCATGCTTCACGTCCGAGGTCGCCTCGCTCAACCGAGACCACTGCGCACCATTCGCAACAGCCTTTTGGGCCTCATCGTAGTACGACGTGAACGCCTTCATCATGCTGTAGGTCTTCCAGATAGGACAGAACGCATCGTACGACGAGTAGCCGTTCTGCTGCAAAAAGTCCTCCTTGATGAGGGTCGAAACGTCCAAAACAATCTTGTCGGAGTCCGACAGGGCAGACTTACCCACAAGCTGCACAACCTGCTCCAACTCCTCCGCGTTGGATATGATCTCCTTCATCTTGTCCCTGAGCGACGCAAACTCTGGGTAGTTCGAGTCGTAGTATCTGTTCAGCACATTGGTGTACTTGGAGTAAGAAATCGAAGTGTTTATGGATGGGAAGTGCTTTCTTTGGGCGAGTTTCTTGTCTAAGCCCCAGAACACCTGCGTGATACCCAAGGTCGACGTAGTCACTGGATCAGAGAAGTCACCACCAGCAGGAGAGACAGCAGCGACAATAGACACCGACCCTTGTCTGTCCGGAGAGCCCAGTGCAACAGACTTACCAGCTCTCTCGTAGAAGGAGGCTAGTTTGGCACCCAGGTAGGCTGGGAAACCTTGGTCAGCAGGCATTTCTCCTAGACGACCTGAAATTTCTCTCAGAGCCTCGGCCCATCTCGATGAGGAATCAGCAATCATCGACACATCCTTTCCTTGATCTCTAAAGTACTCTGCCAAGGTGATACCTGTGTAAATAGATGCCTCTCTTGCTGCAACAGGCATGTTGGACGTGTTGGCCACGAGAGTGGTACGCTTCATGATTGGCTCCTTCTTGCCGTTGTGTTCCGTGAACAGTTCTGGGAACTCCATCAGAACTTCTGCCATCTCGTTACCTCTCTCTCCGCAACCAACGTAAATGATGATATCCGAGTTGGAGAATTTCGAAAGAGACTGGGATATAACAGTCTTACCGCAACCAAAAGCACCAGGAATGCAGGTTGTACCTCCCTGGACACATGGGAAGAGAGCATCAAGGACTCTCTGACCTGTGAGAAGAGGATAGTCCGCAGCCAGCTTCTCGGCCACTGGTCTTGGCACTCTGACAGGCCAGGTGTGCATCATGGAGTATTTATGGACAACACCGTCGTACTCAACCTCCAAAATTGAGTCGTCAACATGGTAGGAGCCTCCCTCAGCTATGGAAACAATGGTACCTCTGGCTCTTGGGGGCAGCAGAATCTTGTGGTCGGACACTAGAGAGTTCTCAAAAGTCGATCCAAAAATGTCACCGCCCGTGATGTGGTCGCCCACCTTGAGCGAGCCTGGCACAAACTCGTACTCTGCTGTTCTCGATAGGGCGGGCGCGTCAATACCTCTTGGGATGTATATGGATTGGGACATGTCCTTGATGGCCTTCAGTGGTCTCTGGATACCATCGTAAATAGTCTCCATCAGACCCGGGCCAAGTTCGACAGACAGGGGTTTTCCGGTTCTGAGGACGGGGTCGCCGACAGTAACGCCGGCTGTCTCTTCGTAGACTTGAATTGTGGCCTTGTCTCCGTCAATTCTGATGACTTCTCCCACCAGGCTGTCGTGGCCGACCTTCACCAGCTCGTACATGGCACATCCAATCATGTTTTCAGCCACTACGACGGGCCCGGAAACAGAGTAGATCTGGCCGTACAGCGACTCATCCGCATCGAGCGACAAGTTCTTCAGCGTCTTGCGTGCATTCTCGAGAGCCCCAGCCTACGTTCTGAGTTAGTACACCGCTCCTTCAGGCGTAACAAGTGCGCTGCCCCCTCCCCCCCTTTGCCCCAAGCAAAAGAAACAGGACAGCAGCGCGACGGGGCGGTCCGTCGCCCCGTCGCTCCGCCGGCCTGCGGGCCAGAACAAGCACTCCCGCTGCCCTCAATGGCACCAGAGAATCATCAGCACTTACCATTTTGCGTGTTCACAGCTCTGCCTGCGTATCCTGTCCTTGCACCAAGGCCACTTACTTGCCCTCTGTTGAGTGAGTGTTCTTTTTATTTTACGTTTTTTTTATATGGCTGCATTGGCTGCTTCGAGTGGTGCCCCCCCTCCCCCCCCCGCCTCGCCCCCTCTCCTGGCGGGATGTTTCTCGGTTATGAGCCTCCTCTATTTTTCGTGCCCTCTCCCCCCCTTCATTCCAGGAAAAAATTACTTTTCGCTTGGGAGGTGCTCTGCTGTAAACTGTTGGTCAACTGCACCGCACCGTCACTTGCGCGCAGCCTCTGTAACGACCATGAGCCCCAGCATAGAGTCCACAACCTGGGCAGCAAGCAGGCCCGTGGAGTCGACATTCACCGCGTTCGGAGGAGTGCTCACCTCAACAATATCGCACCCAACAAGGTCAATCCCCTCCAGGCCGTCCAGTATCGTCATAACTTCCCGAGAGTTCAGTCCAGCAGCCTCAAGCGTACCAGAATTGATAGTGCCCACATCAAACGTGTCCAGGTCAAACGTTATGTACACCTGGCGGTCGCCCACCACCTCTTTGATCTTCTCCGCCACGCCGCGTGCCCCAAACAGATCTAGGTCCTTGGACGTAATCGTTGCGAAACCGCAGTCGCGATCGTGCTGCGCGTCGCCCTCAGTGATGTACGGAGCACGAATCCCAACATGGACAGAGTGATTAGCTGCAACAAAGCCAGCCTCAGCCGCATAGTGTAGAAATGTGCCGTGGTTCAGACTAGCATACTTGGAGATGTTACCGCCAAGCACGCTCGGATCCCAGGTGTCGATATGCGCGTCAAAGTGGATCACCGCCAGACCTTCAGCCGTTCCAAAAGTCTCAAATGCAGACCGTAAATTCATAAGCGTCACCGTGTGGTCGCCCCCAAGGGTCACAATTCTGGTATTGTTGTAGTGGCGCGAGCCTGCAGTCTGGTGCTTGTGCACTGCATGGTGACCCCTGTATAACTGGTTTAACGCTACTCTCGCATCAAACGGTGTCATTGGAACATCCCCGCAATCCACGATCCTTAGTCCAGCATCGTATGGATTCAATGGGCGCAGGAGTGAGTCAGGGGAGTTGCCCCGGATAGGACTGAACCCACCACCAAGTCTTCTTGATCCCTGTCTAACGCCATTAGGCCCAAAGCGAGCGCCCCCACTATAGGAGACACCAAGATCGAAGGGTGCTCCCACGATTGCAATATCTATCTGCTCTTCCAAATCATGAAAGCACTGAGTCTCCTCTAAGTGTGCAAATGTGACAACACCAGCGTATAAAGGGTTGCGGTCAAAGTCTGACAGATCGTCGTCATCTGGGAATTTTAGCTTATTTGCTTTAAAATGACCTGCGGAACTCTCTGTGACAAGTGAAGGCCCTGAGAGCTCCCCGGTTTGGAGCTTTCTTTCTTTTTTGCAAAGCACTTCATTGGTGTTCACTAGCTCACCAAAGATATCATCCATGAAAGAGCTGGATAGTTGTATTTCGGATTTGTGAGAATTTTCAAGTGAGAATTGATAAATGGAGTAGCAGTCTACGCAGCACAGCAAGCTCAAAAGCACACTTCCAAGTAGCATTGTGAATGAATAAACCTGGGTCACAATTCAAGCGGATTGCTCACGTAGCTCGATCGAAAAGGATGTAGACAGTTCCTCTTTGCCCTCCCTGACACATCAAGCTGACCTTGCAAGAAGTTGTCACAAAATTCAGATGATCTACCAATTTAGGAAGGTTAAAGCCGCCATCGTATTTTGACCAATAAATTTCATACTACAAGCGAGGGGTACTATAGCAGTAACGCATGCTACTGGGTGGTTTAACGTGTCTTGTGCACTTCTTTGATGAGTTGCGCTGCAACATTAGAGAGCGTCCGCTGAGCTGCTGGTAGCACAGACTCACCGCACTAATCAAAATGAGGCGAGGATTAAAATTGCTGAACAGCTTACCCGGCTTGTAACTAACCACAGCCTACTCAAATTTGGTTTTTTTTGAAATATCTGGGGATACAGCTTCTCTGATTGTGAAGACGGTATCTCTCAAGTTACTGTTCTGGCTTCTGGCAATCGCTTTTGCAGCCATCTCCTCTTCTTAAGTCGCTCACAACATGTACAAGAAAGGCGTGCGGGTTGCTGATTTGATCTCTAATATAGAGAAGCTGTCGCCGTTTCAGAGCGAGTACGCGGCACTGTTGAACCAACAGCATTTCTATCAGAATTCTCTTATGCTCAGCTGGTCGGAGCGCAATGCACACCCAGTAACACTTCGGCATTTGGCCAACTTTGGCAAGAAGCTCTCCAAAGAGAAACTCCTATCTAGCGCTAACTTTGTACGCACAGAGCTTCCTGTCAGACTTAGTATGAAGATACGGGAGCTACAAAAGCTTGATTACAACGTAGTCAACAATTATCACATTAGTCAAGTTTACCAAAGTTACTACCATTGCTTTAATGCCTTTCGAAGAACAGGTAGAATTGAAACATTAGAAGAGAACGATAAGTTTTGTGAGTTCCTGCGCAAAGTGCTTGATGACCACTTACTTGTGCTGCCCCACTTGATGATGGGGGCTTTGGAAGTCGCCATTTTAAAGACTATGCCCCAAGATCAGCTTGACGAGTTCATGTCTTCCATGCTTAGATCCCGAATCAGCCGAAGAGTGATCATTGAGCAGCATAGGAGCCTTTCACACTCGTTCAAGTACCAGGATGGTGACAACATCGAGAAGCCTCCGAACTACATTGGTGACGCATTCCAGTACTGCTCTGCCCACCAGCACCTAAAAGTGTGCATGGAGACTGTCTCGCAATTTCTACAGAGCCTTTACCCAGGCCTGCGCATGCCAGAGCTCCTGGTAGAAGGGGAAGACGTCAAATTTCAGTTTTTGACCAATCATCTGAACTATATATTTGCTGAAATTCTCAGAAACGCTCTCAAATCCACTATCAAGACCTTTGTGCAGAGACATAAAGCTATGGAAGTGAAGGAACTAGCGCAGCTTCAGCCTCCACCGATTGTGGTGCGAATTACCCAGACAAAGAAGGATATCACGTTTAGATTCTCCGACCAGGGAGGCGGCATGTCGAGCAAGAAACTCAGCAAGGTGTGGTCGTTTGGCAAATCGCCGCAGTTGGCGGAGGAGTACCTTTTGAACTTTCACCGCATGCCTGGCTTGTACATGAACCCGCGGTTTCCTTTTCGAAGCTCGCCAAGCTCTGCGGCTGCGGGGCTGCTTTCTTCGGATGCCGGTCTGGGAGGCATGATACATAATCTTGGCCAAATGGAGATGACGACCGGCGGAATACAGCAAGGGTCTGTGCTGCAGTCATTGGTGAGCCGTCCTTTTGAGTACACTCTCGGAATATCGTTGCCGATGTGCAAGGTCTACACGGACTACTGGAACGGGGAGCTGGACATGTACTCTGTTGAGGGCTACGGTACGGACGTGTATCTGAAGCTGAGTAAACTGGGCGGAGGCGACAAGCTCCAGCTTGATAAAGCTTAGAAGGGTGCCGTCAGACACTTATTATTTATATGTAAACGAGTTATGACACACACATCTTATATCCCTCCTCCCCCCCTTCCCTCCCTCAGCCTGATAACATATTTTTTTTTTCTTGGTTATGATTCCCCTTCCCCCGGCCTCATGATTACCTTGATCAAGGCATTTTTTTCACTCCCCAAAATCTCAAGAAAACCTCATTGGTCATGGCGCGGGGAGGGGAGAAGGCGGCGTGGTGTGCGTGGGAAAAAGAGAGGCACTAAGCTATTTACAGATAGGGGCGGCAAAGGCAGGAAAAAAACGTACAATGAAAAAAGTTGCGTCCTCGCCGTTGTTTCTTTGTCAATCTTGCGAGAGGTCTGTCTCGCTTTGCAACACCAGAGTTATTGTGATAACTGAGCCGCAAGACGTGTCGGACTGCTGAGGTTGAGTGCGTAAAAAGATAAAGAGAGAGAGAGAGAGCTCGTCCAGGAGCCTTGTGTGTGCTTTTCGAAGTGGCACACGTTTTGTCAAGCCCTGACCTCTTGCTTGAGCTGGCGCACGTCTTATGTGTCTTCTTGCATTTTTTTTCAAATCGATTGATTCTTTGACTTAGACGAGCTTGATCTGGACCGCTGACACAGTGCACAAGTTCTGGCCACTGCTAACATGAGCTCGAGCCCGCCACCGATAGCGACTCCCAAAGCGGACTCCTCATCGCTGCAGCGCTACAGTAACCCGGTCTCAATCATGTCACTCCTGGACAACTCGGCACATACCGCCCATCCCCCTGGAAATGGTGATACACCAGGCGCGCAAACACCACAGTCAACCATAGAGCTGCCGCCCCTGCATACCCTCTCAGAGTCGCCCGCCTTCGCAACCCCAGACCGCACAGCCCAAAGCACCCCGCTTCAAAACATGTCGGGCACAGCGCGAGAAAAGCTTCCCACTAGGATGTCTCTCAGCAGCATGATCAACCACGACATTGACCAGAGCCCTTCTGCCACGAATAAGTTCGCTGAGAGACTTATAGTGGGTGGGCCTCTTGTGCTGAAAAAGGAGAGCGCCACAAAGGAACAGCTCAGTCCTTCAATAGCACCCGCTACCGCTACCGCTACTAAGAAAGCAACCCAAACCAAATCCCGATCCACAGCAACAAACACACAGCAAAAGAAATCAGAAGACCAGAAAAAAGGCAGCACCTCTAAAAAGGTTGAGTCCAAACAGACAAAGAACCCAAAGTCAGCTACCAAAGCAGAGGAACAAGACAAGAAACCAGGAAAGGGCAGGTTATCGTCCGGTGTCGAGTCTAACTCGCCGTCGCCTCACCCAGATAAAGAGACGGAAAGAGATATTTCTCCCCGGCCCCTGAACCTTCTGTCACAGCCCACGTTTGTCACCATCACAGATAATGAAAGCCGTCAGGAAGTCCAACGGGAGCAAAGTCCTCCTTTAGTTAAAAAGGCACAGTCTCAAGTGAACATGGGGAATCCTATTATTGCTCTTCATATCCCATTGGTGCCACCCGGAAGTCAACCAGGACAATCACAGGCAATATTCAATGTAATGAAGCTATGTGAGGACAAATATGGGTTTAATGTAATGCATCCAAACGGTAAAATTGCATTCGATCTGGACGATCTTGATGAGGACTTGGTTGTCGAAGGTGAGCCAAATGACGAGGAGAATGCTGAAGGTGAGGAGGACGATGATATTATACGAAAGATAAGCATGAAGTTCAAGCCAGGAATGACGGACGAGGAAAAAGAAGAAATGGTCTTGAAAGAAATACATCGCAGAAAGATGGAGAGCAACAAGAGAATTGGAAAATACGATTTGCTTGATCCTTTTATAGATGACGAGGAGCTGCTTTTCGAGGAGCAAACAAAGAATAACAAAGATGGCTTCTTTGTATATTATGGTGCGCTCGCTAATGACACAGCTGCAAATGGAAACAAGCGGAAGGCAAACTCATCCAATGGCAATGCCAGCAGCGCCATGAAAAGACGCAGACCTGCCTCTGGCTCATTTGGTCCTAATGGATCAAATCATAATGCAGCACGACGTACGCTGCCCACCAATTCAGCAGAGGCCAAAGCTGAAGACAAACGTGTTATCCACATTGCTCCCAAGCCTGTGGGAGGAGTAACAGGAGACGAGGAAGGATCCAACCACAAGCCTGCCGCACCCAATAAGGCGTCTTCAGCAGCTACTCCTACTGAAACCCCCGTTTTGGGAACCAAGACGAATCCTGCTGACGATAGCTCTAGCACTTCTAATGCAGCAAGCAAGATAATCATAGGTTCGCTCCCTCCCCTCACCTGAAGCGTTACCCTAGGCCATTTCGAGGTCATGTACCATCACCACAATCTACAGCATCGCATTCTCATTTGCGTCGATCGACGCCACTTTGAAAATATAGTTCTTCTTTCTACCTAGAAACTTCTAGTATATTTTTTTGATCTCGTGGTATAAGTAGTATGAATGATCACCTATAGTCTAAGTCTTGCCCAACTTGCGAAAGTTTACAACTGACGAAGCAGCTATCACGAAGTGGTATTATTGAGTTCGGAATGTTGCAAAAGCGTGTGCCAAGACCAGTGTTAGCTAGAGGCCTTTTGGCTCCTAGCCGGAAGCTGAATTCCTGCGTGCCACTATCCTCTAGGATGTTGCTGTCATCTACAAGAAGAAGTCAGAACAGTTTACTTCGGGGGAACAAGTCCCAATTGGTGTGTCTCCGGAGAGCCCCGGAGGTTGCTATGGGCACTCGGTTTTTCTCTTCATCTATTAGCCGAGGAATAGAGATGAAGATGAATCCCGAACAGTCCGACGAACCTGCGCTCAAGAAATACGCAACAAATTTGACCGAGCTTGCCAAGGCTGGAAAGCTGGACCCAGTAATCGGTCGTGATGAGGAAATAAGAAGAACAATTCAGATTTTATCTCGTAGAACGAAGAATAACCCCGTCCTGATAGGAAATGCAGGAACAGGTAAAACGGCTATCATGGAGGGCTTGGCTCAGCGCATTGTTCAGGGAGAAGTTCCTGAAAGTATGAAAGACAAGGAGGTTATTGCCCTTGACTTAGGATCGCTTATAAGTGGCGCAAAATACAGAGGTGAGTTTGAGGAAAGATTGAAACAGATATTGAAAGAGCTTGATGAGAAGTACATCCTCTTCATCGATGAACTGCACATTTTGTTGGGTTTGGGCAAGGCAGAAGGCTCGATTGATGCATCTAATTTGCTCAAACCAGCGTTGGCAAGAGGCCAACTTCAATGCTGTGGTGCTACGACGATTGACGAATACAAGAAATATATCGAAAAAGATGTTGCTCTGGCGAGAAGATTCCAGCCTATTTTGGTCAACGAACCCACCGTTGAGGATGCTATTAGTATTTTGAGAGGACTCAAAGAAAAGTACGAAGTTCACCATGGTGTTAGAATAACTGACAGCGCTTTGGTCACAGCAGCCGTGTACAGTAACAGATATATTACTGACAGATTTCTTCCAGACAAGGCTATTGATTTGGTCGATGAGGCTTGTTCTGCACTTCGGTTGCAACATGAATCCAAGCCTGATACCATTCAGGAACTTGACAGATCCATTATGACCATTCAGATTGAGCTGGAGTCTCTCAGAAAAGAATCCGATGTCCTCAGTGTGGAAAGACGTGAGAAGTTACAAGAACAATTGGAATACAAACAGGCTGAGTTGAAGAGATTGACAGAAGTCTGGGAGAAGCAGAAGAAGGAGCTTGAACATATCAAACAGCTGAAACAGGAACTCGAAAAAGCAAAGCAAGATCTTGATGTGGAAAGACGTTCCGGCAATTTTGCTGTTGCTTCTGAGCTGCAATATGCAACTATTCCTGCCTTAGAAGCGAAGGTCAACGAGTATGTAAAGATGCAAGAGGCTGGAGCTGATGAGGAAGGTAGTGAGGGAAGTCTTCTGCATGAATCTGTTACATCTGATGATATCGCCAGGGTGATATCAAAGGCTACCGGAATTCCTGTTCAAAACATGATGAAAGGCGAGAAAGACAAGTTGTTGTACATGGAGGCTGCTTTGAAGGGCAGAGTTATTGGACAAGACGGTCCAATTGAGGCTATCTCAAGCGCCATTAGACTTCAGAGAGCTGGATTGACGGATGAGAAGAGACCCATTGCTTCATTTATGTTCCTAGGTCCTACTGGTACGGGTAAAACCGAGTTAACAAAGGCTGTGGCAGAATTCTTGTTTGATGATGAGAACGCGATAATACGGTTCGACATGTCTGAATTTCAAGAGAAACACTCTATTATGAGACTGATAGGTGCGCCGCCTTCTTACGTCGGTTATGAAGAGGGAGGCGAACTGACAGAGAAGGTGAGAAGAAAGCCATACTCTGTTGTGTTATTTGATGAGTTTGAGAAAGCGCACCCGGACGTGTCGAAGTTGCTGCTACAAGTTTTGGATGAAGGAAAGCTCACCGACTCGCAAGGCCACAAGGTTGATTTCCGGAACACCTTGATTGTGATGACTTCAAACATTGGTCAGGACATTATGCTTTCTGACAAGCCTGAAGTTTCCAAGGTTATGGAAGTTATGAGACAGTACTACTCTCCTGAGTTCATCAACAGAATTGACGAAGTTGTGATTTTCAAGAAACTCTCGAAGGAGGCTTTGAGAAGCATAGTGGATCTAAGACTGGATGAATTGCAGGACAGACTTGTCGACAGACGGATTGAGCTCAAGCTGACGGACAAGGCGAAGGACTGGCTTACTCTTCATGGGTACCAGCCACAGTACGGTGCCAGACCATTGAACAGACTGATCAAGAAGCGCGTACTTGATCCTATGTCTGTGATGATGCTCAAGGGTGAGATCAAGAACAACAGCATTGTCACTGTCGATGCTGAAGAGACCAAAGATGCTCTTGAGATCAGCTCTGTGCCTGTTGCTGCTCCTGACGGTGGAAGCAGTGAGGCCTCGGCTGCTGACGCAGCCGACTAGCTCTCAGCTTGATTTTCGTTTGTTTGTTTTATGCCAGCACTCCCCCGCCCCATTCCATGTTTACGCATTATATGTATATAGTTTAGTTTGATACGGCCTCAGAGCCAACCACAACCGGCTTGTTAGTAATGGGTATTAGATATTTACTTTTTGCTGTACGACGAAAAAAGAAATTTTTGCTTGCATTCCGTTTTTTTTCATATTTTTCTTATTGTTTTGTATGCAGATGGTATTGTTGTGTGTAGAAAAAGTTTAAGAATTTTTTTTTTCTATATGCAACTGTTGAAGTGCAGTAAGAAGGCAGGATAGGAGGCGATATATATATCTCTGTGTACTGCTAATTGAAGTGAACGTCGAGCTGGTGTTTCTGTGTTTTGCAGCCCCAGCGTCTTTCAGCAACCACACAAGATGACGACATCGAGCGCAAAGGAGAGCTTGAAGAAGCGGCCATCAGCGCCAGTGCCAAAGAAGCAGCAAGCGAAGACCGCTGGGCCAGCAGCCAAAAAGCGGAAAATTTCAGCTGGCAAGGCCGCCTCTTCCCCGGCACCGCTCGAAGCGGAGCCAAAGAGCGAACTTGTCAAGGAGCTGGTTGTGCCACAGTCACCTGGCTTTGAAGAGGTAGATTCAGACGATATCGCCTCAGAGGATGAAGAGGATTCTGCACGCCCTCTCTCGAAAAGCGACCTGCGTTTCAATTTTTCTAATATCATAAACCAGCAACCTTTGCTCACGCACCCATCTTCGCTGACAATCGATGTCGACAGTGAGATGAAATTGCAGAGACAAAGACGGCTCATAGAGCTGGACTTGCAAAGGCAGAGAGAGATTGAAAGCGAGGAGGAGGACATCTGCCTTCCTCTTGATGCGGACACTCCCTCTTCCGCCTCAGAGGACGAAGGTTCACTGGAGCAATATTTGCCTAAGGTCCAGTTGATCAGACAACTGGAGACACTTGGAAGTGGCTGTGACAATCAGGTAAATTTGGAGTCCGTCACAACTGGTCTCGAGCAGGTTGACAGAATCATCAAGCAATTCAACAACTCTAACAATGAGGACGAGTTCCTCAGACTCGATGACCAAATTGTTTTGCATCCTAGCGATGTGCAGTACTCTCTGAAGCTGCCAGAGCGGAAAGAGGCCGTTTTCTCCTCTTTGAGCAAGCAAGACAGGACTTGTGAGATTGATTCAGACAGCTGTCAGTTGATCTCGGACACGTCTTCTTTTCATCTTTTGACGAACAAAACCAAGATTGCATCTAGACTTGTCACTGCAGTCGACTCAAATATGACTGCCCTGGAGGATTTGCAAGAAGTAGCCATTGAAGAGTTTCTCAACTTAGAGGAACAGGCGTCTGTCCTCGAGGAGGAGAATGAGCTTGCCTCCCCAGTTGCAGACTCTTTCTTTTCATCTTCCGCTGGCTCTTCTCCCGCTAGTGAATCTTCGTCTCCACTACTTTATCCCGTTGATCATCCTACGGTTTTTCCTTCCTTGGGTTCAGGCCAGTTTAATAGACTTTACTACAGACCGAACCACGAGAGAATTAATTTAGCACTTGTGACCGAGTCGCGCAGCTTTCCACCAATGAAAGCTAAGAAGAAGGGACCTTTGAACAAAACAGCGCTGTTTTATGGTAACCAGTCACAAATGCTGAATAACGAGTCATCAATTGCTTTGAATGACTTCCTAATTTAATTAACCTGTTTCGAAGGGACAATTCCAGCTACTTTTTGGAATGAGATACCATTAGGTTTTCTGTTCTAGTACATTATATATAGGAATAAGAAAATTGAGCGCTTTAACTTGATCGTAAACTATTATCATGGCCTTTTAAGAGCTTCAAATCTTTCCTTAAGCTCATCAATATCGCTCTTTTTGCTGGCAGTTGCCGGAGTTAAGTTTGCTGAGATGGAACGCTCCATAACTGTGTTTGTAGCCTTTGCCTCAATGGCAGGGTTTAGTTGCTTGGCCTCCTTCACTTTGTCTCCACCTTCATCGGAGCCAGCATCATCGTCCTCACCGTTATCTTCAGCCTTTGTATTATACAGGTCAATTCCGTAACTATCACAAATCTCTTTGAGGTACAGATCTATTAGGTCATCCACATTTTGATTCTTGCATCTCTTGATCGTGTCACTATCATTGAATGTTGCTAGCACTTCCTCATAGAAAGGCTTGCCAAACTTAGAGATAAGAATTGAGACCAGTTTTTTGTATTCTTTCAAATTGATATAGCTGCTCAAGTACATGATTTTTTTGACGATTTTCATGATTGACTCATCGTCGGACTTGGTGATTAGCAAATTGAGTTTAGAAAGCAGCAGCTCGCAATCAATCATAAGAATCTCGTACAGGTCTATCAGGTTATCATCGTTTATAAGCTTGGAAATCTTAATCTTAATCAACGCCAAGCCCCTTTCAAATTTCGTGCCTGTATGACCTTTCAAGGCTTCAAGATCCTTAGCGAGCTGACTCAAAGTTATCTTGCTGAGAGACTTCATCTTGTCAATTTTGAATTGAAACTTTGAAATAGTCATTTTCAAAGTTGTCTTAAAAAGGACCTTTAATTTTTAAAAGAGTCAGTAATGTTGATATTTTATTCATACCCATCCTACTCACCTCTTCAGATATATACGACATCTTGTGTTAACGCGCTGGCTTGTATGTGCTCCACCGGGAACGGTCTGGCCAGCGAGAGCATTTAGAGTACACAATAATCAAGAAAAGCTGCTTTCATTATAATATTGAAAAAGTAACAAAATATGAATGCGACTATAGACGCGTCTATATCAAGAAATTGATCGGTGTTTCCTTTACGTTACCATTTCGCATGGAGCTTTCGAGCATCTTTAAGCCTTGATATCTGCTAAAGCAGGCTGTACTGTACAATCCACCAATCTCACCTTTGGAGAATTGACTTTCTAAATAGCAAGATGTCATACACATTGAACACATTGAAAGAAAGGAAGGAAGATTTTGTGTCTGGATTGGCTGGAAGTTCGACGTATGATGTCTATCTTGTCAGTTCGATTTCTCTCACGTCATACTTTGTGTGGTGCGTAATCAAGCGTAAATCGCACTTGCTTGATTCCAAAAAGGACACAATAGGGATCTTACTTGACTTTATGCTTAGTTGGGTTAACCTACTACTTTCCTTGACTCTCTACGCTAACAAAATTGGCCTTCTTACTTTATTAAATCTGGCACCTCTGGCTTTAATAGCATTTAACCGCACTAAGGTACGCAAGCCCACAGCTGTTAAAATCAGCCTGGCAGAGTTGAGTGAGAAACAATTTCTGCCATTCAAGTCTTACATCACAATCTATAGAGCGCAAATGATGGTGATTACATGCATTTGCATATTAGCAGTGGACTTTAAGATATTTCCAAGACGATTTGCAAAAGTAGAAACTTGGGGAACAAGCATTATGGATCTTGGAGTTGGCTCATTTGTCTTTTCTATGGGTCTTATAAGTACTCGCAGCATTTTGAGACAGCAGTTCTCAAACAACTATTGTTATTGGAAAAACCTTATCAACTCTGTGAAGGGCTCTTTACCTTTAATTGTGCTCGGATTCATCCGTCTTGCTAGCGTTAAGTCATTAGATTACCAGGAACATGTTACAGAGTACGGCAAACACTGGAACTTCTTCTTTACTCTTGGAGTTCTTCCATTTTTGGCAAACCTTTTTCTTCCCTTGATACGCCTTATTTCACCGCCTATATTCAGCATGCTGCTGCTTTTAGGATATGAAATAGCGCTAGTGAAGGGAAATTTGATAATCTTCATTGCTAGTTCTGAAAGAGATGATCTTTTTGCTGCAAATAAGGAGGGCCTTTGCTCCCTCGTTGGCTACTTGGCAATCTTTGTTAATGGATTTGCATTAGGATCCATTATTTTGCCCTTATTGCCCACTTCAAAGAACTTACTTAAACTGGGAAGTGCGAAGGATGAGATTGTGAAGAATTTTGGCAAGAGAGATCATTTGTCGATCACAAGCACAAGAGGGCTGCTGCTGTCGTCAATGTTTTATCTCGGAGCCTATTATATTATAGACACGTGCTATTCGTATGGAGTTTCCAGAAGAATGGCTAATGCGCCTTACGTTCTGTGGGTGTCAGGGTACAACTGCTTTTTCCTTTTCGGATACAAGCTGATTGAAAATCTAATGTGGGGCGAGGAACGGTATGAGATCAGCAAATCTCGTGCGGGAACGGGCACGCTACTCGGGTCAAATCAAGAGGATTATGTGCCGGTGTCACTGGTTGCTGTCAACAATAACAGTCTTGTGCTGTTTCTGATTGCAAACCTATTGACGGGACTCATCAACATAAGCTACAACACACTTGACTCAAATCCTTCAGCAAGCATGACTATTCTGATAGCGTACGTACTTGCGCTTGGAAGTATCTCTTTATCACTTTATTTTAAGGGAATAAAGCTGAGATGAATGGGCTTTTGAGCTTCACAGCATGGGGGTAAGAAAGAGATGGATTTGGACCTGAATGTACTGTATATATTATATTTTTTCTTTTATAGCCCAGTCGCGTTCCTTGGCAAAATAAAAATAAAATTGCACGCGCATCGCAGACACATGAACAGTTGCCTGTACAGTCTTGTGTGGAAGGTCTGTATCGTATTACCTGGGCAGACAGGTGGTGTACTCCGGCTGTAATGTCTATAGAGCCACAACCATGGTCCAGGAAAAGCTCTTTTTTGATCACAACATAGCTACTGTGCGCCGAGGGCGTGACTTGGCACAGTCTTCGGGGGCCTCAGCTAGTATTTCCCTTACCAACCACCATGACGCTGATTTCGAACTCTTCCAGTCACAAATTCAGGGGATGTTCCCCAATATTGACGGCCAGAGTGCAAATAGACTGTTTGAGAAGTTTTCTGGGGAACCGAATGCCCTATTCCTTGCGAGCAATGAATACTTGGATCACCCTGATCTGTACCTAGAAAACTCCATCAGCCAGGAATATCACACGGATTCTGACGAATCCAAGTCTTCACCTACACTTGCTACAGCATCTCCAGTTGATTTCTCACGCACTAAACGTCTAATAAATACATCCTTGCCAGTGGAGAACAAGAGACTGAAAACATCGCCACAGGACCACGTAAGGGAAGACTTCTCCGTTTACATCGGTTCAATTGAAGTGGAGTGTTGGGTGACAAGATACGTGTTCAAGGCGTGGAGTATTGACGACAAAGTTGAACTAGAGAAGAATAGTGACAATAATTATGTTGTATTTGTGAAGAAAAGAGATAGTGAAAGTGAGTCGCATGGTAGAGAAGTGGCAAGATGTAAAGAAAGTGACGCTGCCATTTTGGCCCCGTTTCTGGGGACCGGCGAACTCCATCTTGAGACACAAATATCATATCTCCCTTCCCTAAGGCCAAGAACAGGAGACTCATTTTTTGTAACTGCACATTTCTATTTATCAGAGAAGTTGTTTTCTTCTCCACAAGAAATGGAACAAGGAATAGAGACATCCTTGCTCGCCATGAGCCACCCTAAAAACATGTTCAAGCCAAACTCGTCAAATGAGCGCGCCTTCTGTTTCCTGAAATTATTCGCACGATTAGGCCTTGAGGAAGCCAAGGAAGGCAAATCTGGCAAGATTCAGCCGGTAACATTGAATGATGTGCCCGTGGATATTGACCTAACAGACGATCATGAAACTGTTGAAAAAGATTCACAGGCAGAAGGGGAGCTAAGCTTGCCTCAACTTCGTGATCTTTATAAATCTGCTGAAACAGACCGTATTCATGAGCAACTTCCTGAGACATATCCTCCAGGCTTCAGATTGACCTTAAGACCCTACCAGAGATTTGGTTTGTCTTGGATGTTGGCGCGCGAGAACGAATATACTTCGATTGGATTGAATAATAGTTTGGTGTCAGAAGAGGAAAGAATCGCATTTTCAAATTCCTGGATGGATCAAGACAAAAGCGGGTTTATTAACCCATTGTGGAGAGCATACAAGCGACCCCGTCCTAGAACTTCCGAAGGATCACACAGTGATGCCCACAAGTCTGAATCAGATTGTTTCTACTTCAATCTTTACTCGGGAGAATTTGGCTTTGATAAACCAATTGTGCGTACCAAATGTCAGGGAGGGATCTTGGCAGACGAAATGGGACTTGGAAAGACCATAACAACGTTGTCACTAATATTGACTTGTCCGGAGGATCTCTCATATAGTACAGAAAATCCTACTAAAAGATATGCTTACAGATCGACATTGATAGTGCTCCCCATGACATTATTAGCACAATGGGAATTGGAATTCATCAAAGCGAATGCAGACACAGATCGGAAATGTTTCATCTACTACGGGAGCGACACCTTCGGCGATCTTAATGCTTTACTTTGTGATAATAATAATCCCCCAGCCGTCGTTTTAACGACATATGGAACCTTGCAGAGTGAGTGGTCCAGAATGTCAAGAACAGGGAATCCAGTTGGTCTCTTCTCGGTGAAATTCTTTAGAATAATTTTAGACGAAGGACACACCATTCGGAACAAGTCTGCAAAAACGGCAAAAGCTGCCCATGATATTCAAGCCTCAAGACATTGGATATTAACAGGAACGCCAATAGTTAATAAGCTCGATGATCTTTATTCCTTGCTGAAATTTTTGAAAGTTCAACCTTGGGAAAAGTACTCCCTCTGGAAATACTTCGTGACGGATCCTTTTGACACTGGACGAAATATCCCTGAAGCATTTGCTGTATTGAAGTCAATTTTTGATCCTCTCATGCTGCGCAGAACCAAAAACCAGAGGGATAAAGATGGAAATTTATTGGTTGTACTTCCTGATAAAGAAGTAACAATTGAGCGTCTGAAGTTCAATGAAAAGGAAGAAAGAATATACGATTGGTTTAAGGCCAAGATGATCAGCAATTTAAAAGAAAATTTCAAAATGGGGACATTGTTGAAGAACTACTCTCACATTCTCACACAATTGTTGCGTTTACGACAAATTTGCTGCCATATTGATCTAATAAAATCTGCCGCCCCTCAAGAAAACCTTCAGGAAGAGGAAGGAATTAAACAGAACCAGAGGTTGCTTGCTGACGAAATCGATCAAGAGGCTGTTATGCTAGTGAACAACACAGAAGCAGAGGCAGAAAAAGATAAGTTTACCCCTGAAGAGATTTCTAAATTACGAGATGAGATTTATCACAAATATCCCGTATTAGAAAAGGAAGAGTGCCCAATAAGCACTAATGATATTGAAATTGGAGCGTCTTTGATAACTGAGTGTCAGCATTGTTTCTCTTATAACTCTCTCATGGGACATTTTGAGTTTCAGCAACGACATGATAAAAATGCAAAGGTAGTGTGCCCTGTTTGTCGTTCTGAAATTAAGAAAACCAGGTTGTTTAGAGTCCTGTCTTGTAAGTTTTCGAAGCGTGAGACTTCAGAGAGTTTCAGTGATGATACATTGGCTTCTTTACAGGATGTTTCAACAAACCAAATAGCTAGCCAGAGGAATTATTATCTTGAGCCTTTCAATCCTTTTGGAAAGTCATCCAAGATAAACGCTTTAGTATCCCATTTACACCAGATAAAGGAAGATAACCCGAGTGATCATGTTGTTGTATTCTCCCAGTTTACAAGCTTCTTAGATCTTGTTGAGGAAGACTTAAATAAATACAACGCTGATTTTCATGTTTGTAAATTTGATGGAAGACTCAACATAGACCAAAGACACCGGGTGCTGGAAGATTTTAATAAGGTCACTACAGATGGAAGGATTTCAGTTCTATTACTAAGTTTGAAAGCTGGAGGGGTTGGTCTCAATCTGACAATTGCTTCGAAAGCATTCCTTTTAGATCCTCATTGGAACACTGCTATCGAATATCAAGCAATAGACAGACTACACAGAATGGGACAGATGCAAAATGTGAAAGTTATAAGGTTCATTATGGAGAATAGCGTGGAAGAAAGAATGCTCAAGATTCAGGAGAGAAAAAACCAACTGGGAGAGGCGCTATCTATGGATGATGAAGAAAGAAAGAAGAGAAGAATTGAAGAAATTGAGATATTGTTTGCTGATTAGTCAAGAGAGCGCTTATATGCTCAGTATAGAATCAGACAACTAGGATCGAGCGAGGTTTCAGCTGTGACATTGTTTTCAATCACCCATTTCTTAATTTTGGATTTGTCTATGACTGCTTTGTAGGCTTGTTCCTCTAAAAATAGGAACCGTTCACTACTTTTGCTTTTGTAACTGTAGTAATCTGCGTACATGTCGTGCTCTCCAATCTCGTAAAGTGCATTCATATAATCAAATGCCATGACGATGTCATCATTTCGGAATCCGGTTTTATATCCAATCAACTCAAGGGTCACATGAGCCAAAGTGGAAAGATCCCCGTACAAAAAGGCGCGTGCCAACGTCTTTGCCCAAAACCGAGTATACGCTTTCTCTCCAAATGGTGATAGAGGTCGCTCTGGTCCGCTGATTATCTGTTCGTAATTTGACAAATGATAGGAAAACTCTATCAACTTAGTACCAAGCTGATGTTTTTGGTAACAAGGTATGACCAAAATGCATGAGAGATTGTTCGAGTCCCACGAAAGCAATTCTCGTGAATAAAACCCCATTGGAGTGGGTATACCGTCGAGGTTTTTGTAAATGACATAGAAGTCGTAGTAGTCCAAACCGAAAAAGACTGACTTGTTGTCTAAAAAGAACTTTGCCATAATGCAAAGACACTGGCAGAGTAACTTATGGTGAGATCCTTGGATCTTGCGTATACAGACATCGTTGTCGTTGTACATTATCTTTCCAGGCAGATGTGTTTTGTACTTGCAGCAGGCCATGTGTGTTTGCATTTCGCGTTCGATATCTGTGTATTTAAAGCAGTAAGGGCAGACATAGAGTTTATTCAGCCAGGTCTTTTTAGAGCCATTGTACTCAAGCAGCTTTTTATGAGAAAGAGATGGCTTTCCACTTTGCTCTATTACCTTGTATCCCAATGTATCTGGCTCTGTGGGAAAAAAGAGCGAGGAGTTGCCATAGAAGGTGTCGAATTGGTATTTTCCTAGGCAGATCCGTCGCACGTTTCGATAATCCAGAGACCCGTAATCATCATCATCTTCCTTTTTCTGGATCATTCGCGGTTTGGTTATAGCTGCCGCTGAGATAGCAAATGAGTTAAATGAGCTCAATCAGTCGCAGTTGGCTTTGGTAATCGCAGGAAAGCGGTCTTGGTACGTAATTACAAAATTATATATGCATGTATATTCAAGTGATCATATAAATTACCTCTTCGGTTAAAGATGATGAAAATTTATTAGAGAACATAGAGAAAAAAAAATCTTGCTTATAAAGAGGGGTAGGAGCTAAAGGTCTTCAAGGAGAGTCAAAGACAAACTGGCGGACGCTAAGAGCGCAATACGTTGACCTTCTACGATGGGAAGGAATTTCTATGGGAAGGGAGATCAAGAGGATCTTGGCCCCTCTGTCTCTTTGGAGCCCCAGGCTGCCGCGTTGACAAATGACGGGACTAGTGTCAAGCTGATCTCTGAGGAAGAGCGGAATCAAAAGAAGCGCAAACTAAAGGAGAGACTGGCACAACAACGCCAGGAAAAGCTATCGAGGCAGAAGAGAAAGAGACTTGACAAGTATATAGAACACCAGCTCAAGCGCGAGGAGAAAGCGATGCTCCTCAAGAAATTAGAGGAGACCCGCATCGACTCTTCCATATTGAAGTCTGCGAAACTTATCGGAACTGGCCTTAAGCAGACCAAACGAGAGAAGTTCATTGAGGCACTTGAGAAAGAGCGAGAGGGAAATATGGATGATGAAGTCAAAGAAATATTGTATGAGGAACAGCCCTCCAAAAACTGGGACCAGAGCGATTCTGACCATGAGGCGGAAAAACTAGATCAGGAATATAAGTCCACAGATGTGTCTGGAACAGGCTTCATTGACTATAGACCAAAAAACACTTCTGCAACTGGTGGTCTCTCTTTTGAGTTTCAAGGGCTCGAGAAGAGGAAAAAGAAGTCGAAGAAGAGCTACAGTTGGCGTTCCCGACTGGAAGAGGAGCAGAAGAAGAGCCAACAGGATGACGACGCCGCTGATTTTGAAAGCTCTTCAAGCGAGAGTGATTCAGAAAAAGACGCTGATAGATCTGAGGATTTGGATTCAGAAGATGACCATGGAAGTGATTCGGAGGAGTCAGAACAAGAACATAGAGAAAAGGGGAAAGATTTCAAGCAATGGGCCGAAGAACAGATTAGAGATATGGAGGGCCACACCGACACACTTGAAATACCAAATACGACAGCTGAATATACTTCTGTCGTGAGGAGTGAAGATTTAGAAGATGGCTTACAAGAGGATTTCATCCCCATCGATCTCGAACTTAAAAGAAAAGTCTTTACTGTGGAAGTTGACAGACCAGCCGATATACAGAAGGTGAGAATGGGGTTGCCTATATTTGCAGAGGAGCACAGGATAATGGAGGCAATTCATCACAATGACTGCGTGATAATATGTGGTCAGACTGGTTCAGGTAAAACTACACAGGTTCCTCAATTCCTATTTGAGTCCGGATATGGGAACCCAGAGTCAGACACTCCGGGAATCATTGGAGTTACACAACCAAGAAGAGTGGCGGCCATGTCCATGGCAGAGCGAGTTGGCGCGGAAATGGCCCAACACAGTGACAAGGTTGGATATCAGATTCGATTCGACACTACAACTAACGCAAATACTGTCATAAAGTTTATGACTGACGGTGTGCTTTTGAGAGAGATGATGACCGATTTTTTATTATCGAAGTACTCTGCAGTGATCATCGACGAGGCTCACGAAAGAAACATCAATACTGATATATTGATTGGAATGCTTAGCCGGGTGCTGAAGCTGCGTCGAAAACAATTCCAACTTGATCCTTCGAAAGTGAAACCTCTCAAACTCATAATCATGTCTGCCACTTTGAGAGTTTCTGATTTCAGTGAAAACACACAATTATTCAGTAAGGTGCCTCCTGTTCTTCAGATAGATGCAAGACAATATCCAGTTTCCATTCATTTTAATAGAAGAACACAGCAAGATTATGTTGAGGAGGCATTTAGAAAGACATGCAAGATTCACAAAAGACTTCCTCGTGGTGGGATTCTGATATTCCTGACAGGGAAGGCAGAGATAAATCATCTAGTGCGAAAGTTGAGGCAAGAGTTCCCTTCTTCGAAAAAGTCCAATGCAGATTTAAAGGAGTCCACTGAAATCAGAATAAGTTCAAAGACTGCTGACGTTGAAGTTGAGGATATTGATTTTAATGTGAATGAACTGATGGAGGATTTTGATGAGACCTCAGATGAGGAAGCAGTATCTGGGGAAGAAGAAGGATTCGAAGAAACATTGGAAGAAGGTCAATCTTCAGAAGACCCGCTCTTTGTGCTGCCTCTGTACTCTCTCCTTCCAACATCTGAGCAGATGAAAGTCTTCCAAGAACCTCCTGAGGGCTCAAGACTATGCATAGTATCGACAAACGTGGCTGAAACGTCTTTGACAATTCCTGGAATTAGATATGTTGTTGATTGTGGAAGGTCAAAAGAAAGGCATTTCAACGAAGAAACTGGTGTTCAGTCGTACGAGATTGGATGGGTCTCGAAAGCAAGCGCGGACCAGAGATCTGGAAGAGCTGGTAGAACTGGCCCGGGCCACACATATAGGCTGTTTTCCTCAGCCGTTTATGAAAATGAGTTTCCGCAGTTTTCCAAGCCTGAGATTTTGAGGATGCCTGTCGAGAGTGTTGTTCTGACAATGAAGAGCATGGGAATTGACAATGTGATCAACTTTCCGTTTCCGACTCCACCGTCTGACAGGATGGTTGATAAAGCTGAAAAATTACTGCAATATTTGGGAGCTTTAGATAAGTCCAAGAAGATTACAGAGATGGGAGGAAAAATGAGTTTGTTTCCATTGAGTCCACGTTTTTCAAAGATGCTTATTATAGCTGATCAGCACCAGTGTTTGCCCTACATTGTGGCTCTTGTGTCTGGTTTGTCGGTTGGGAATCCGCTTCTTTCTGAGTTTGAAATTGAGTTTGACGCAACGCCGGCCGAAGAGAACGATCAGAAATCGATAGAAAGAAGGCGGCAGATTCTGTCAAAATTCAACAAGTCTCGCAAGCTCTTTTCTAAACTTGACAAGTTCAGTGATTGTTTTCAGATGCTGTCTGCTATATGTGCCTCTGATCACATCCAACCATCAGAACTGGATGGATTTTTCCAAGCAAATTATCTCAGACCGAAACAAATGCACGAAATCGCCAAGCTTAGAAAACAGCTACTTTACATTGTGCGTTTGAACACAGAGTATGATGGCATAGCAGCTTCTGAAACGGACAGTAAAGAACTGAAGCTGGCGAAGCCATCCAAAATACAGGTACAGGCGATGAAGCAGATGGTGGCGGCAGGGTTTTTGGATCAGCTGGCCGTGAGAGCGGATATAGTTGATCCAGAGGTTAAAGTGGCCAGCGGCCAGTCTGTTTTGCAGATACCGTACCTTACCTTTATGCCGTCGTGGGCTTTTGGCAAGGGCGACCTTGACAAGCAAGTGTACATCCATCCGACATCGATGCTCTGCCGGGCGGGCGAGGTTCCGCCGGAGTTTCTGGTATTTCAGACCCTGAGCTTATCTTCGAACCGGGATGAGTCGAAGGTGCCGAAGATGAGGCTCCGTCCTCTTTGCGATATCGCGGCCAAGGCAATTGCGCACATTGGGAAGAACAGCGGGCTGATCACGTACTCGAAGCCTCTGGGTGCTCCGTATGCTCCGAAGGACCTTTCGCCGACGGAGCGGGAATGCTATGTCGTGCCTCGGTTTGGGGCTGTGATGGGCACGGGCGGGGTTGGCTGCGATCTTCCTGTCATAAAGGTGCGGCAGCAGAGGGTGCACGGTTCGTGGACGATTGTGTAGGGGTCGTATATATAGGTTTAGACGATCCTTCTCTTCTTCTGCCTACTCACTGGCCTTTTGAGCGGCTTGCGCGCTTGCCCGCTGCTTCCCCCTGTCCCGTCCCCTTGCGATCGTGCCACTACGCAACATCAGCCATGTCGTGAGCGACAGCAAAAGCCGGGGGCCTGCTTTGTATTTCGCTATGCCTTTTCCTCTTTTTTTTTTTTTTTTCAGCTACCAACTGAATGCTTACGTACTGCAGCCCTCTTTCTCTGTGTGTTTCTGTTTCCCAATTTTTTTGGGGGGGACGGGTTTCCAGTTTTCATGTTCGCTGTTTTCAACAACTCTCCCAAAAGAAGCCCTCTTTGCGGTGTTGACGCGCTGCGCTACAGACGACACTCCTCTTTGCGGAAGGTTTGCTGCGGGCTTCAAGCGGCGGACCGAGCAGAGCGTTGGAGACAGGTGGGCATTGCTGTGCAGTGCTGGCTTGCCAGGAGAAGGGAGACAGAGCGACAGAGAGCCCGAGACACAGAAATATACAGGGGCCATGGCGGACACGACTAGCAGGGTGCACGCGCTGCTCGGCGATCTGGTCACCGTCCTGAAGGCGATAGACGCCCCGTCGAAGGTCCTCGCGCTGGGGATACCCCCGCGCGCGGCCTTCTTCGAGCCCGAGGGCAGCAGAATAACCGACTCGCTGCTCAGGTACGTGGACCGGCTCTCTGACGAGGCACGCGAGTTCGCGTCTGACCAGAGCATCGCAGACAAATTTGAGGCACACGCGTACGACTCCGCATACCAGCTTTTCCACGACCTGACCGTCTCGTCACAGCTGCGCTTCCTGGCCAACGAAAACGACATCAGAGCGTGCGCAAAGATCGATGGTTTCTACAGAGTGTCCGTGGAGCTGCTCCTCCGCGAGTGCTCCCGGCTACAGCTGGACGTTGCCAAAGAGACAAGCCACACAGACACCACCGACGCAGAAAACCGGAATGGCGACCTCACAGAGTCTTCTGCTAGCAGACGCCAGCTGCGGAACCGGCCCCAAACCGCAGTGTCACCCGGCTCTGTCAAGGAGGAGGAGAAGGAAGAGGAGGAGGACCGCGACGTGAGAACAGAAGTCGAGTCTGAGTTGAAGAAAGCCATGTCGCGCGACTTTGACATCATTTCCACATCGTACTTTACCAGGGTCAAGGAGGCTGTGACAGTCAACGCCAGGAACAATCTGCCTTTGTTTACGTCCCTAAACTCGGAGAAATCTGACTTGGACGACAGAGAGCCAGCACTCGACAAAGCACTGCCCTTTCAACTAGTGAAAGTGACGCCCAACTTGTGCTCCTTGAAATCAGATTCCCTACTTTCGCTTTCTTCGCCTGACCCAAGACTAGACTTGAATCAATATCCCTCCCAGATCCTTTCTCAGTTCTTTCACCCCAACTGGTATAACCTCCCAGTATCTCAGTGGTTGAAGCATGGGGCCCATGAATTCGACTATTCGTTTGCGCCGTCATATGATGAAAGTGGAGCCATCTTATCGAATGAATGGAAAGGTCTTATTTGGCTACAGCAAGCTGGCTTCAAAAAGATAGTAGATATAAAAGAGGACTTTGCCCAAAATGATGAAGACACAAAAGATCAGTTGCTAGAGAATAATCTTGAAGATACAGAAATGGTCCACATGTCCTTTGATGATGCCGATCTAACAGAAAATCTGGAGCTGCGCAACGGCGGTATCAAGAACACAGACATGCAAACTATCAATCATTCTTCAGAGGTTGAGCCTCTGGAAGACTCCTCCATTGATCTTGAAAACCTCCTAAAGTGGAATGTCAGTGACACAATAACAGAGGAGGAAAAGAAGGAGGTGCAAAACAACAACTCACAGAAGTTTATAAGCCGACTGATCCTTGAGCTCAATGAACTGAGAACTCAGAATGTCGAGGGTACACTTCAGACAGTAGAGTCTACAAAGCCTACGGGAACGTCTAAGGTATTAAATTCAGGCAAAATCGGAAAGCCATCCCCAAAAGAGGTTGAGAAGTTTTTCCAGCTTAGGCGTATGATCACGGGGTTGATCAAAGCTAAGAACCTGAGCCCAGCTGATCTAGACATCAAGTTTAGCTCCCAGTTGCCAGTGTGGCAACATACGTATGTTGGGTCTTTACCTTCGGCTGGCCCTAGTAACGTGAATGTTGGGCAGGTAGGCCGGCTTTCAGGGTTGGGTAGACCAAGAAAGAGACGGTGAAAATGTATATTGAGACTGAATTAATATATTAAACGATTCTTCATAAATTCACTCAACGTGTTTTCATCAACGGGGTCTGCTTTCCAGTCATTAAATCTCTTTGAGTTTCGGGGCACAACCTCGGAGTCTACCGGGTAGCATACAACGTCGCCACCAAGTTCTTGAGTAATGCCGACATTCACGATGTGCTCACCATCTCTTCCATAAACTGCGATCTCGTATTCATAAATGTCATCATGAGTCACACGCCTCTGAACTTTCTCAGCGTAAATCGGGGAATAAAGATTCCCCTGCTTCACTAAGTTGGAAAATGCGCTCGCAACGTTGTATAGAAGTTCCTGAAGTCTTTTAGTTTCCTCCTCCACAGACATCTCATCAAATAAGATCGTTGTGACAAGAATGTTTATGGGATGCTCAGAATCCTTGTCCTTTCCCATAAAGAGGCCGTACCCTATGGGGGATAGATGCAGATTAGCCAGACGCACTTTCTTGTCGAACCTAATGACATCCCCGTGGTTGAAACCTTGCTCCTTGAATCTCAACGGGGAGCAGGTTATGTTGGCCAAAGTAAGATACTCTTTTGATTGGAAAAGAGCACTTTCGCACAGGCCAGGGAAAGAGACTGTCATTTGGTACTGGCAAGTCTGAAGCTCAAGCAATTTGAGGACGGCCGTGTTGGTCTGGGATGGGTCGCAAACATAGTTGACTGTCACTTTTCTCTCCTTGTCAGTCAAATCACAAATGGATCCTCCCCAAACAGTCTGGCTTAGAAATTTGGACCCATCTGCTCGTTCTATCAGCGAGAAGTCATCGGCAGAGTTGAAAGCGCCTTCATTGAACACGCCGAGTGTGTAATTAGTTGCAGCTGGATCGGGCTTGAGGATCGCACTCTCGGCGTATGCTCGCTCGTCGTAGTGGAACTGCATTATATGCGAGCCCATACAGAATGCGTATACCCAGTAGCCCGACACCCAATATATGCATGGCGTCTCCTTTGTGAAGTACCGCTGGCCGAGCTGGGACACTATCTGCACGGCCTGCTCTCTCTCTTGCAGCAAAGTAGTAGTCTTCTCCTGTTGGAAGACGTTTTCCTTGAGCGAGGTGATGTTGCACACATAGTCCAGATCTGTGTATCGGACTACTCTGTACTCCACGTTGTGCTCGCGATCTGCCAGGGCGGGGACGTCTTCGGGAAACCACTCGTTTTTGAACTCGATCTGGTACTTTAACGAATCCTCATCAAGAACAACTTTGGAGCCGCCCACGCAGACAGCAAACACGGCAAGGAAACCAAACAGGCATACTTTCAGCATGTTGATGAGCCGCTTCAGGTCCTGTCCATTGGCAAGGCTTGTCGCCGTGGAGTCTTGGACAACTACAGGGCCCCTCCCCCTCCTCCCTACCTTCCGATAGGTTTAGACAGTTTACAGGACAGGTTGAAATCAGACATGGTGTGTGTGTGTGTGGTGACGCTCCGTGCTTCAACATAAAGATCTGACAAACGAATTATGTAAGCCAAACAGCTCTCTTCTGCAAGTTTAATTTACACCGCTCTTCCCCCCCCCACATTTAAACCGTTTAGCGGCGCATTAGCACAAAGAGCACAGGCTTACTAAAAAGAGGCGCCAGAGAACCCTCCCCTCCACCTGATGGCCGTTCTTGCCCGCTTCTGGCGAGTTACATGCAGCAGGAGCTGATCGACATGCGAGCGCAATTCGGTGGACTGCGGGTGGCTCTTCAGGCGAGTGCCTCGCTGAGGCTGCAGACCGAGGGCCACCGGAGTCTCGCACCAGTTCATCGCCAACTGTACACCTCGCCCCTTCTAGCGCAACGTGCGAACCCGCCTACTCTAGAGAGAGACGAGCAGAACACCAGGGACTCGGAGGTCGATGTCTCCCAGAGGCCAGCGCCGAGCAACAACTTGCGGACGCCAAAATACCCCATAGTCTTGTGCCACGGTTTCTCCGGATTTGACCGTCTGATCACTCTTCCCGCGGTGAGGCTGTTTCGCAAGGTGAAGGGCGACGAACTCTCTACGAAGTCTCTTCCGGAAACTGGATTATTCCCATACTGGCACGGAATTGAACAGGAACTTCGTGCGAGGGGGTGTACAGTTCTCGTAGCCAAGGTACCACCGTTCGGTACTATTGAAACCCGTTCGACCGAACTCAACAAGTTCATTGAGACCCATTTGGCCCCAGAAATAGAGTACAACAACGAACCCAGAAATGGCGATTCGCAAACTCACCAAAAGCCTAAGATTAACCTCATTGCCCACTCAATGGGTGGCCTAGATTGCCGGTACTTGATCTCGAATATAAAGCAAAAGAACTTTGACGTGGCCTCCCTCACAACGATATCGACTCCGCACAAGGGCTGCTACATGGCTGACTACGTGCTTAAGGTCTTTCCCGCCAGATTTATAGAAAAGCACTTTCCCTCTGTCAAAGAGCTCACTCTGGAGAATTCAGAGGCTCTAAATAAGTCAATGCCCGATGACCCAAGCGTTCACTACTTCAGTTATGGGTCGTCATTTCAGCCACATAAGTACAACGTCTTCTATCCAACCTGGTTGTTGGTGAACAAAATGGAGGGTGAGAATGACGGTCTTGTCAGCCTGCGCAGCGCCAGATGGGGTAAACACTTGGGGGACTTGCATAATGTCGACCACTTGGACCTTATAAACTGGGTAGGAATTTCCGTAAAAATCCAAAAAGCCATGGGCTACAAGGTATTTGATCCTATTTCGTTATATCTCGATATAGCTGACAATCTCGCAAGCCAGGGACTATAGTTCATATTCATATATAAATCTCTATTAGATATATCACAGAAGAGACTGATGCATGTACTGCATCTCCTTCAACACAGAGTCACAATACGCAAGCAATGATCCCTCGTAAGTATTCTTGTAGTTCACTCTGGCCAACTCACAATTCTTGAATTCACTCATGATCCAATTTCTCCATTGCATTGACAGGAAATTTTGCTCCAAGCTATTTAGAACGTTCAGTTCCGTCAAAATCTCGTTTCTTCGTATGCCAAAGTCCACCAGCTTATTCTTTAGCTCAGGCTCTCGATCTGTAACACCAGAGGTTACATCGTATCTTTTTTCGAATTCTTTATAACAGTATGATTCTGCAGCATTGAAAGAGGTGACGTTCATATTTTGGTTTCCAAGGTCCTCTATATCTTTAAGGAATATGGCTCGGCTCATCAAAGTGGGAGTTTGGACCAGACTATCAACATATTGCTCTGTGTGTCTTTCAACCCAGTACGAGTATGATGTTTTCCCCATGAAGTAGACATTCATAAACAGCGACGACAACAGTAAAGTAACAAGGATATAGTTGGCTCTCATAGTAGTTATAAATTTCAAAACTATTCTGAAAAGAGCACCAGCAAAATCATATAGCAGGTTGTCAATATCAAGATTCAGTTTTTGAAGCGCCAACGTGAAAAGAAGCCTCATGCTCACTATCTTTGTAGTTTTGTCAAATGATTGCTCTTCAATTGTGGGCACATCAGAATCATATTTTGTAATTGGTCCGTACAGTCTTATCGCAGCGGCAACGGTCTTTTTCTCATCTTTGATGTACTTCATTGCATTCAGAATTTTTGTATTCAATTCCTTCACTTTCAACATCATCAACTGCCGGAAGAATATTTTGTTCAGCAAAGCACACAGGTGAGTAGACTGGTGCACCTTATAGTAAACCATCAGCCTACAGGACTTCGAATCTGTGCTGTAGATCAGGAACCTGACATTCAACTTGCAACCAATCCCATAAAAAAGTCGCAGCCTTGGAGTAACCTGTGCAAAATTGTAGTACTCATTGTTAGACATGGCTTCAATTTTTTGCGTAACAGATAAAACATCGGCATTAACATTCCAAACATTTCTTGTGAGCTTTTGATGAGAGTCACATCTCCACAATGAATGTTCAACATCAGCTTTATTGAGAAGAGAGAAAGGAAGCATTGTATGAAGTAAAAAAGACTGATCTCCAACCAAAACATGAAAAAGTGCTTTAGCTGGTAGATCATAAATCTTATTACAAACAAGAGTCATGTCAGCATTGTAATTCAGTTTGCCAATCTTCATGATGTCCGAAGAGGAGGCAACCGTTCTTAATGAAATGAAGTCATTAGTCTTGGCAGTTGGAGAAATTGGTGTTGAAGTAATAGAGATTGGCTCGTCTCGCTCATGAACTTTTTTAATATTTGATATCTCTTTGACAATATCTTTGAGAGTTGTTCCGTCAGAGGATATCCTTTTTGCAATCAAATAATTGATTATTTCTTTGACTGTACTTCCAGAATCAAAGAAAAGCTTGAACTTAGTAGAAGACCCGGATATGAAATAAAGCTTCAAAATATCATAATTATCCTTCTTTATTGCTTCTGATGTTAGAAAGTCAACCAGTTTGAATGGGTAAATAGAGATCAGTCCATAGTTAATAGTATAGACCAGCAAATGATCGACTGTAACATAAAACGTGCACAGAAGCTCTTGCTGCTGATTCGGAGACCAAGATGCTTTAAATGATGCAAGAGTATATTCGTTTCTTCCAGTGAAGGATTCAAAGATAGAGCGAGCTTGCAGATCAATGACTCTTAAATTAAATGGGTAAAATGCGGGGTAATTCAAACTAATGACTGGATTAAGATAAGTTGATGAAAGAGGCTTCAAGTCATTTTCATAGTTGTCTAAAATATAATAAACACCCCAGTTAATGAATCCCCAAATGTTTGCCGTGATGGCTGAAGGATAGTTTGAAGGAGTGATGTACAAATGTGACAAGCAAGCTAAATTCGTATGCTGTGTCACGAGTGGTGTGTTGAAATTGACACTTATAGTTGAGTTTGTGAGAGCTTGGTTAACTAACTGAAAGGCTGCCTTATCGGTTGAGCTTGTCCCCACATTAATAAGTTCATAGTCCTTTGTAACTACTGGAGTCAATTTGAAGACTTCTAGTACTGGTTCCAACCTCTGCGATGCTAACGATTTTTCGTTGTTATTGTTTAAGGCTTTCACTTTGGCCGATAGCAACAAACCAAGCCAACTCTTCAGCTCTGGCAATGTTTCAACTTGGAGTATGACCTCTGTCTGATACGTCTTTATTTGGAAGCAAAACTTCCTGTTCTCTTCAGGCGCATATCGAATATTTGCTAAAAGGATCCCTATTTTGTCAGACTCTTCAACGTAATGGCCATTTGGACTTATTGTCAAAAATCCAAACAAACCATCTTTCACGAAGAACCATCTCTTTACCCAGGTAATCGATTTCGAATTTAATTTGGTTGATTTCATGTAGACCCATCCATGTTTCTCCGTTTGCGGGATAAAAGTGTGCAGGCTATTAAGATTTCCAACACTAGAAGCATCGTATGAGCTTAAATCATCAGAAGGAGTCAAAAGTTGAATTACAGCCCTTTCCGAATTTACTCTGGCATTTTCAATATCATTCATAAGATACGCGTAGGAGCTGGACTGCAGGCCAACACAATACTTCGACCTCTGCACTCTTTGATATATCGATTTCAGATTTAGGCATGCTGCCAGATCTGTGCCAAAAGATGATGTATTCCAAATATTGTCACACATACCCACTAAATTGATGGAGACTCTATGCCTCAGTCTTGTAATCATGATCCAAAGGCTCAAAGAAATGTGAACATACTGCTTTCTGATCTCGAAGAGCTGGAACGCATCCTCTTTCGACTTTTCGTTACTGAACGCTTTGGACTGGGCCATGAATTTATCCAGATACGTATCGTGCTTCAGCTGGATGTCAATGAAGGATTTTCGCAATCTATGGAATGCTTCAAAATCGTTGATCAACAGGTTTTCTGCGGCTTTTGCCAGAGGCTTCTTAGCTCCGAAAGTATCTGAGAAAGCCTTTAGCATTTTTCTCATCCCTTCAACTGTGCCATCGAGACACGTTTGAGCAATATCCTGCTCGACTATGGAGGGCACATGGTCCGAGATCGGCTCGAGCGAATGGAGGAGATTATCGGTAGCGACCTCAAGTGCGGTGTAGGCCGACTGGTACTTGTTGAGGTGCGCCAGAATTTCCTTGAACAGGAGCTCAAACCTCATGATCACGTCCATCTGGAAGTCAATCGAGGCTCGAAAGCTGGGAGAGTCTGTGGACGCCTCTTTGAGACCGACCGAGATGAGCTTGACTATTCGCTCAGCGACATGATTGGCATCTCCGGCCTCGGCAGAGGTCGAAGAAGGCGGCGTCGGCTGGCGGAGGCGGGGTGTTTCGGGACTCGCCGACATCTCTTAAAGCCCTGCACCGCTTCATACACTGCCCCCGTGAGCTTAACTGTCGAGTTGGTGAGGGCGGGGACAATATGACGACGGGAAGAATGTTCCTTTTTATATTGATTCTGTGTGTCCTTTGTTTTCCCGACTCTTAAATTATTATAATTTCTTATATTGTTGAATCAACAATATATATACGGTATATATATATTGGGGCTGAGAAAGTACAGTGAGAGATCAGATCAGCATTAACTTCTCTGTAACTTCTCTGTCAGCTTTCTATACTGGAAACGGTGGTCTATTAGAGTCAACAGAATGCTATATACAGGCAGAATGAGACCTTTGGCTCGATCAAGAGCGCGATGAACCCTCACAGTTACACCCTCGACAACAAGCACTCGATGTTCTTATAGTAGTCCGCATCGAGAGTTCCTTCGAGCTCCTCCTTGGTCAGCCATCTATACTCTTCGTATCCGTTGGACGTGTTTAGCTCAAACTTGCCAGCCACGATGTGCGACTTTATCAGATACTCCCTCACCAAATCGCTAGGGCTCTCGTCGTCAGGAGAAAGAATCTGTCCTCCAGAATGCTTGAGGAGCGCGGTTGGCGTATTGGAAACAGTCCATGTGTTAAGGTTCGCGGATCCAATAGAGCGGAGACCTTCCTCTGCAATCTCATGCAGAGGCTTTGAATCGTCCGCAAGCGGGAACGAAGGAAACTTCCACCGCTTCTCCTGCTTCACCACGAGATAAAGAGTGCGGGAAAGCTGTCTTTCTAAAGACGTCAGATCATTTTTCTCGTCAGCCACGGTTGTTCTTGGCTGCAGCTTTATGGGTCTGCTCACATCCTCAAGATCTTCCTCCGCGGCGCCAGTCCCTTTTGCGGCGTCGGAAACCTCTTGCTCCCTCTCTATTTCCGCCTTGGGTAGAATAATTTCCTCTTTGAATCTTCTGTCCCTTCCATGCTTCAAGTCCGGGACCCCCTTCGGAAACCACACTCCCCTCATTTTGGTGATTGGCGCCTTTTGCGCCTTAGTGAATTCTCTTTCTGAGACAGTACCTTTTTTGAAGTAGTACCATCTTGGGAAAGTCCACATGAGTCTTCTTTCGAGCTCCTCCTGGTACTTGTAAAACTTCTTTTCAAAGTCGGACAGCTCGGGCGTGACTATAGGCGTACGTGAGAGTATGATTCCGGCATACAAAGACTTGAGTGGCGTCGCTGTCGACGTTGTTGCCAACGCTCTCGTTGATTGTCTGAAAATACTATGGCTTTGAATCATTGACTGATGTGTCTAGCTGCGCGCTTTTTGTGAGGGCTCTCGAGATCATATACTCCACTCCAGTATGTTACAGTCTGCAGCCACCGATGTGCACTGATCGAATCTTTGTGTCTGCCCTGCACAAGGAGTACGGCTGCAGCATACGGTTGAACGTCTACACGCACACAATCGTAAATTCCCCGTCCAAATATCCTAGTAGGCAACTTCTTTTCATGTCTACTGTGGTGATAAAATTTTTCAGTGCAAGGATGTATTTTATCCAAGGTAGTGCGCGTTTGCAACTTCAAAGGTAGCAGTGATCTAGCCAAGGTGAGGACGAGACCGCCCTACACTAGCTGGGACAGTCCGGTCCTTGGGTTCCAAAAGTGTCCTTCCAGGCTTCGAAGCATACGGTAGATGATTAGCTGGAAGAGGTTCTCTGAGAGACCAGTTTGTCCGCCGGTATGGAAAAGGCTGGTTTCTACCATCCCTATGGTAGTGAACGGTGAGGATATCAGCACCTCCGCCAAGTTTGATGTTCTCTCGCCTCGGGGACAGCTTCTCCACCGTTCATCAACAACCAGTGCTGACGACCCGCTTGTCCCAGAGGTGTGTGCTATAGCCAAGGAGGGATTCCAACGCTGGCAGGGGCTAAGTCCACACTCGAGAAATGAGGTATTTGAGAACGTTGTTCACAACTTGGCAGCCATGAAGAACGAGTTCATAGAGGCACATGTGGAAATTGGGATCTCACCACAATTTGCCGAGTTCAACTACTTTGGCTCGCTTGAAAACATAAACCATTACAAGGCTGTGGCTTCTTGTAAACCTGGTGGGCTCTTGCCCATTCAGCAGAAGTCTGATTTAGCCCTCGTTTTGAGCGAGCCAGTTGGTCCTGTGCTCAGCATTGCCGCATGGAATGCACCTGGGATTCTTACCACCAGATCTTTGATGGCGCCCTTAAGTGCCGGGTGCTCAGTTGTGCTGAAATCAAGCGAGCTGTCTCCGAGAGTATCGCATATCATTACGAAGGCTTTTTTGAGCGCGGGATTGCCCAAAAGTGTGCTCAGCCTCATTCATACAACTTCTGAAGAGGCCAGACCTGTTGTCGAAAAGATCATTTCAAACGAAGCCATCAGGAAAGTCAACTTCACCGGGTCCACGAAGGTGGGGAGACAGATAGCTTCATGCGCTGGCCAGCATCTGACTCCTGTGCTACTCGAGCTTGGTGGGAAGAATTGCACCCTGATCGAGCCTGACGTTTCCAATCTTGCAGAAGCTTTGAAAGCAACGTTGTGGTCGGGCTGGTTCAACAGGGGCCAGATATGCATGTCTACAAGCGCTATATACTTGCATGAAACGATTTATGACGACGCAATTGAGCAACTCAGAGAGCTTGGGACAGCGATGCTTCAGGAGGACCCGGCTTTGAGCTTGGATCAGCGGCTGCCTTCCTATACGAAGAAGGTGCACGAGTTTGTACAGGATGCAGTCAGCCAGGGTGCAGACATCGTTGTCGGGAGCACAGGTAGCTCCAAGATGTCGCCTCTGATTTTGAGCGGGGTCGCTGTAGAATCAGATCTTTTCAAAGAGGAGGCATTTGGGCCTGTTGTTCACGCTGTGAAGTACACCCGGGTTGAGGATGCGGTGGCGGAAATAAACGCTCTGGGCTACGGGCTTAAGTGCGCAGTGTGGACCTCAAACCACATGAAGGGGTACAAGGTCGCGCGCCTGATTGAGAGCGGCTCTGTGCACATCAACCAGCCGACGGTTTACGATGAGGCGCACCTGCCGCACGGAGGTATCAAGGCGTCTGGCAATGGCCGCTTCAACTCCTTTTGGGGTCTTGATGAGTTCAGGTACACGAAGCTGATCACTGCTAACGAATAAGCTCACTCTGCTGAAGTTGGCCCGTCCCCTCCACCCGCCCTGCCAAAAAAAGAAACAGTAAAACAGCATCATCTTAATAGTGCAAAGTATGTACGTCTCTGTCTGTGGCACGACTCTTGAAGCCCCCGTAAAAATGTTCCGATTTTGCTACCGCCCCGCAAGGTGAATCCTCTTGAATAGGGCAGGAACACCTTGGGCCGGGGTTGCTTGGTTGATGGCGTAGCATCTCAACACCATGATGCTCACGAGGGGACTTAGACAGCTGCGCCGCTCAGGAGCGCTGTCTTTTAAACGAGGGTTTTTCTCTGCGTACCACATCCAGGACCCTGCGGTGGACAAGACGCTATACGAGAACAGGGTTCTCTCCGTAGCGTACGAGAAGTACGTCCCTGAGCGCGGGTTCACCGAGGACTCGATACGGTCGGCTCTCAAGGAGCTGAGTCTGAGCGACAGCGGGCTGGGTGCCGTTTTTGGTCTCACCTCCGAGTCCAAAAGCCCAGCCATGGAGCTAGTGCTCTACCATTTGAGGCATACCCGTGCCAAGCTGGAAGACTACCACGAGGAAGCTGCGAAGCTCGGATCCGAGCAGGAAAGGGTGCGGTTCTACCTGGGCAAGCGGCTGCTGAGCAACAGGCCTGTGGTGAAACACCTGCACCAGGCTCTGGCACATATGGTTCTGCCCCAAAACTTGTCGCAGTCCTTGGCGGAGCTCCACAACCTTTCTGACGACATTGCCTTTTTCTCAGGCGACAATTCACACGACTTTGCCTGGTACTCGAAGCGGTTCTCTCTTTCTGGCGCGGTTGTCCAGTCAGAACTGTTCATGCTTAATGACACATCCCCAGAATTCAGCGACACTTTGGCGTTTATGAACGATAGGTTACACGAGATAGAGACTCTGGGCTATATCTACAGCTCCGTTGAGGAGTGGGCGTTGTTCAACATGATCAGCACCGTGAATCTAGTGAAGAGCCAGCTGGCACGAGGTTAACTTAGGTATAAACAGGTAAATACAGATGATGCCAGCGTCTTTTGATGTATGTTTTTGTGTTTTCGTGTAACTTTCTCTCTCTCTCTCGCTTTCACTGTGTCACTGGAGGCGCCATGCTGGCTGTCCGGGCGCTCACGAGCTTGTCTCTGGCCTCTTCAAGGCTTGCCTGAGTGCCGCCTATTTTCTTCTCGACTCTTTCGATTTCGGTTGTGATGTACTCGATTCTCTTGTCGACGTTATCCTTTGCCTCTGTTTCTTCCTGGGCCAACAGCACGGGGCCTACCAGCTTGTATATCTTCGAATCGGGCTTGAGCTTGTCGAACTCCTCTTTGACAATCTTGTTCTCCTGGTACTGTGTCTCGAGCTTCTGGCGCGACGTGATGAGCTCCGTCAGCTCGCCCTGAAGCTTCGAAAACGACTTGGTCAAGCTCTCCAGCTGGCCTTGCGTAACCTGGTCCATTTGTGCTTGGTGTGTGTGTGTGTGTGTGTGTGTCGGCCGGTCGGTCAATCTCGCGAGCCGAAGATCGCGTTGCACGAAGCCTTGCTAATGAAGAGTATTTTCCAAGATTTTCTTTTTTCCGGAAGGCACACAGAAACTATATATATACGTATATAAAACTTCAACAAAACGTCGTCCGCAGTGTGTGAGCGAGCTGGCCAGCTATTTCGCCCAAAGCCACACTCGGCAATCTTCAGCTATGGTACGTAGAGAAGCAAGGCGGTACACACATCAACCACAGAGCTAACACAGCAGACGACAGCTTCAACCGTTTCAAGAACTCCCTACGCATAAATTTCTTATCGACGACAACCAGCTGGATGAGAGCACAAACCCACTAAGGGAAAAAGTGTTGGGCGTTCCTACTATCACAGTAGACCACCATGAAGATTCGGGGTGCGACTACTTTGTTGTTGCATCAGCGAAGCTTGCGTCTGTCTTTAATGACCTTGGCTCCCTGCCAGACCATGAGGCGCATCGCGTTGCCACTATCAACATCTCGCTTCCAAACCTTCCCTGCCCACATGACCCTGAACAGGAGGACTTCGACAATGACGGTATCTTGGTAGATGGACGCTGCGGGATATACGTACGCCAGCTGCTGTCAGGAGCCGAGGGCGCTCAAACCAAGGTCAACTTCGTGTCTGCACCCACCGCAAACTTCCAGTTCGTCTACAATCTCATTGCCGAAGCCATAATATCCAATTTCAGCTTTGAGAAGCTGGTTTGTCTGGGAACAAGCGAGCTGGGCTGCAACCAGACGGTCAACAAGCTGGTCTCGACCAATTTCTCTGAAATCACACACTCTCGCTTGCTGCAGGACGTGCCTACTATGCTCCCACCTCACCATGTGACAGGATTGGCGGGCACGATGATATCGCTGGCGAATATCCACCGCATCAAGGCTTTGGCTCTCATTGCGGATGCCGAGGGCGCATTCATTATGGATAGAGAGAGTGTGACGCCTGATTCCATGAGACAGCTTATAGCAGTCCTTGACAGTGTGCTGGGTCTAAACGGGTCGCTGATCTGCCGATACCGGGCCAACAGATACATGCATGCAAGCAGCAGCAATGGCCTCTACCTTTGACAGGCGTTCAGGCTGGCGAGCGGGTGCTGGTCCTTCTGGCACCCAGCACATCACACCCTTAACGCTTCCTCTGTGCTCACAGGGCCATAGGGTTACCCGGACATGACATATTTTGTGTGTTGTGCCCGAGTGAGTGTATATACAAACGAGCTTTCCAAAAAAATTTTCATAAGAGTCCCTTTTTAGCGAGGTTGAATAGTTTACCAAGAGAGAGAGGCTCTTTTCCTTAAAGAAGTACTCCTGAGTCACGTTCATCCGTAGCAGATAGACAGAACCGTTCCTCTTGCGCTGCTGGGACCTGACCATGTCGGGAGTTGACTATCTTCTGTTTGAAGAGCCGACCGGCTATGCCGTTTTCAAGGTGAAAATTCAGCCTGACGAAATTGGCTCAAAGCTCAAGGAGGTTCAGGAGGCCTGTAACGACCTGGCCACGTTCTCGAAGCTTGTAGAGCTCGTCTCGTTTGCGCCCTTCAAAGGGGCCGCCCAGGCGCTCGAGAATGCTAACGACATAAGTGAGGGGCTTGCGTCGGAGTACCTCAAGTCTGTGCTCGAACTAAACATCCCAAAGGGCTCCAAGAAGCACACAATAAAGCTTGGAATCTCTGACAGAGCTCTCGGCCCTTCTATCAAGGAAAGCTTCCCATACATAGACTGTTACTCGAATGAGGTCATCCAGGACCTTTTGAGAGGGATCAGAGTCTTCGGGTCGAAGCTGCTGAAGGGGCTCGAGGAAGGTGACTTGGAAAGAGCACAGCTTGGTCTTGGGCACGCATACTCCAGAGCCAAGGTAAAGTTCTCTGTTCAAAAGAACGATAACCACATCATACAGGCTATTGCGCTTCTTGATCAGCTCGACAAAGACATCAACACGTACTCCATGAGAGTTAAGGAATGGTACGGATGGCACTTTCCGGAACTCGCGAAGATCTGCAACGACAACTACCTGTATGCGAAGCTTGTTCTCTTCATCAGGGACAAGGCTTCTTTGAACGAGGACAGTTTACATGACATTGCCGCGATCGTTGGAGACGACGCTGGCCTGGCTCAGAATATAATAGATGCCGCAAGAATCTCTATGGGTCAGGACATCTCCGAGCAAGACATGACGAATGTTCTCACGTTTGCCGAAAGGGCCATCTCGGTTTCTGACTACCGCAAGAGTCTGTTCAAGTATTTGACGGATAAAATGCACACTGTTGCGCCGAACCTGTCTGAGCTTATTGGGGAGGTTGTTGGTGCCAGACTAATCTCGCATGCCGGTTCTCTCACGAACCTATCGAAGCAGGCTGCGTCCACTGTTCAGATCCTTGGTGCGGAGAAGGCGCTGTTCAGAGCCCTCAAGACGAAAGGGAACACGCCGAAGTACGGCTTGATCTACCACTCATCTTTCATAGGCAAGGCTTCTGCCAAGAACAAGGGTAGAATATCGAGATACCTTGCGAACAAGTGTTCGATTGCGTCGAGAATTGACAACTACTCGGACGAGCCAGGCAATGTGTTTGGGCAGGTGTTGAAGAAGCAGGTTGAGGACAGACTGGCCTTCTACGACACGGGGAAGGCGCCGATGAAGAACTCGGACGCCATCAAGGAGGCTCTGTCTCTGTCTGGCGAGACGGGCGCGGACATCGTGGAGACGCAGACGGAGAAGGTGCAGAAGAAGGAGACGAAGGAGAAGGAGAAGAAGGAAAAGAAGGAAAAGAAGGAGAAAAAGGAGAAGAAGGAGAAGAAGGAGAAGAAGGAGAAGAAGGAGGACAAAGACAAGGCCGAGAAGAAGGCAGAGAAGAAGGCAGAGAAGAAGGCAGAGAAGAAGGACAAGAAGAGAAAGGCCGAGGAGGACGCGGGCTCCGACTCCAAGAAGGACAAGAAGAAGAAGAAGAAGACCAAGGCCTGAGAGAGCGCGAGCCACACCCGACCGACCGCTCTGGGGTGCCGGCGCGCCCCCGCTTCGTGTGTAGAGATGTGCTTGTACTCTGTATGCCCTGTGTGTTTTTTTTCGTTTCTGCGGAGACGGGTAGGGTAATCGCTCCTCCATCAGTTACTACTGTGGGCCAGCAAGCTACCAGGTGACAGGACAGGTGACGTGACACCTGACACAGAGAGGGCCGAAAATGCGGAATTTTGGATGCCTCCGTCCGGCAGCCTGTGCGCTCGCGTTGCACTGGGCCCACTTCAACGAGCCTGCGCGCCAAGCTCCTGCCCGTCTGCCGTGCCTGGACCTTCGCTCGCTGTCTCTCGGCTCTCCACAAAGGCGGCGTCTGTGTTGCGGCTTTTCCCCGGCTCTGAAAAATAAAATATCACTGAGAGAGCCCCAGCAAGCCGTCCTACCGGAGACACTAAAGACATCGTCACACACACGCACGCACGCACGCACGCACACGCACACACGCACACACACACACAGTTCGAGAAGAGCGCGTGTGGGCCAGCACAGGGACATGCCAGGGCGCTGAAGACTCTGCTGGAAAGCGCCCTCGTCGAAGACCGCCATGTCGCAGCGCCTGCTCAAGCCGGACTACCGCCTGGAGCGCACGCAGCCCGCACCAGACCACCGGGCGGGCGCCCACGGCAGCCCCGCACTGGGCAGCCCCGGACACGCCGCGGACCCGCGCCCGGACCCGCGCCCGGGCCAGAGCAGAAGGAAGTCGTCGCTCACGGCCTCGTCCTCGCCGTACGCCAGACGCAGGTCGTTCCTCTCCAAGTCCATGCTCGAGAACGACAACGTCCAGATCTACGAGCTCTCCTCGTCAGCCCCCAGCTACCCCGCGGCCGGGGACGGCTCCTACAGACGGATGCGCATCCCCTCGTTCTCCATCAACCTCACGCGATCCCAGGGCTTCATATGGAACCAGGACCTGTTTGCCTCGTCGTACCAGCAGGCCCTTGCGGGGCTGAACCCGAACGAGTCACAGGATGCCTCCCGCAGCGTTGAGGTTGTCGATATCGTCGTCAACGACAGCGACCACGACGAGAGCGACGCCGTGCGCGAGTTCAGAAGAGAGGCCAGAACGTCGTCGCGCAGCCGGGCAGCGGGAGAAGACGTCTGTCTCGTGTCCGACGACGACGAGATCTTCTCCACTGACTACTAGCTGCTGATGCACGCCAATCTCCCTGCCCCGCATCCCCTTCGAAGCTGATCACCCTCCCCCTCCTTTTTTTGACCTCCCGCCAAACTGTCTCTCTACTGCCTCACCTCTTCCCCTGTGCCCGCGCCAGTCGGGGGAGCGGGCCCTGTATTTAGAGGTGTGGAGCTGATGAAACATCTGCAATGGCATTTTGATTTACCCGTCTTTTATATTCACTGCTGTGGCCCAAAGGGCGCCTGCCTGGCGCCCTTGCTTCACGTTCCTCCTGGTCCAGTCTAATGGTATGCATACATACTCTTTCACTGATCGTAGCATCTGGGGAAGCGAGCAAAGAGGCGGGGAGCCTGCTGCGTCGATTGACGCAAATCGACTCCTTATGCGGCGTAGACCTGTAGGTTTTTTTTGTTTTTTTTCCTGCTTTCTTGCAATAGGGGTGTACATGACGATGGACTTTTCACTCGGCACGAGCCAGGCAGGAAGAAGAACGGAGGCCGCCCGCCAGCAAGCCTCTCCAGAACCCTGCGATGTTGAGACAGTTCACTAGGCTCCTGCCGCTCGTCACAAGGAGATTTGCCTCGGCTGTGCGCAGCCCGGTGGCGCTGAGCAGCCCGCTCGGCGCAGCACGCACGTCGCTCTTTGAAGTTCCAGTGAAGTTTCTCGCGCACACCACCACTGTTCCGCAGCCAGCGTCGGTGCTGGATCAGCTGGAGCCAGACTCCGCTGTCAAGGAGCTCTTTCTCACCTCCGTCCTCAGAAAGAGACGCCTCAAGATGAAGAAGCACAAGCTGAGGAAGAGAAGAAAGGCCCAGCGCGCTCTCAAAATTAAGATTGGAAAATAGAGCCTCGATACATATGTGTATATAGATATTCGAATCAAATGCCCCTCCCTCCCCCCCCCCCGAGTTCTACGATTTCCGGAGTCAAGACACCTGTTTGGCGCCCACGTGCTAGTTTCCCATCTCGTTCGACACACCGTCCGGGTGGTCGCTTTTCCAGTTCTCTACCCACTGTGCGATGCGACCGACGTTCTCGTCGAGCGAGTCCACGACCTCGCTGCGCAGCTCGATCACTATGCTTTCGTCAAAGCTGTCGCGCGCCTCGTTCAGCAGCACCTCCATGATCTCGACCTCCACGTTCTCGCTGATTTTGTTCTCCTTGTACCCTCTCTTCTGCAGTCTGTCGTACAGTATTGTGTTGTTGCATCGCAGGACAATGACCAGATCTATCCATCTTTCAGGGAATATCTCGCAGCAGTGCCAGTCTATCACGAGTCCGCCTTTCTCGGAGAGCGGCTCCAGCAGGTCCAGCAGCTTGTCCTCGTCCACGATGGCCGAGTCGCGCACGTCGTCGTACCCCTCTATGCAGTCGTTCGCCTTGGCAAACTCGCTGACATTTATGTGCTTCAGCTCCGGCAGCTGCGACACCAGCTCCTCGGAGTGGGACGTCTTCCCGCAGCCGGGCGTCCCCACAATGACGATATTCGGCAGCAGTCTTCTCGACATCTCGCTGGCCAACCTGCACCAAACTCACACACACACACACTCTCTCTCTCTCTCTCTCTCTCTCTCTCTCTCTCTCTCTCTCTATGTACAGAGAGCAAAATTCCAGGCAAAAAGGAAGGACCTGTGGGTGCCTGTTTGTGCTGGGATTACGTCAGCATTTCGTGAGCAAGCGAGGGAGCGGGAAAAAGCCACACACAAGGCTTACCCTGCTTGTAAAGGTAAATTTTGGTATATTGCCCAAACCATTTTCTATACACTGTCAATAGCCCGTTCTTTCAGCCTCAAGTAGACACAGATTGAGGTCTTTCAGCCGGTGCGGGAACACTATAGAGGGCTGCAGAGAGAGTGCGAGCGAGTTTGTGTTTTGTGTGTGTGACAGGCGGTCTCTTATAGAAGGTTTCTGGGGGCGCGGGCAACTACAGCTGCGCAGATATACTCAGAAATGTGTAAGTACTTGGTGGATCTCGTGTGTATGGTGTTCACAGACTAACAGGCTCTCGCCCCGTCGATAATAGCTGCCTGGACGAACACAGCGTCGAACTTAGAGGTCACGCAGGGGCTGGCGTACAACACTGTTGCCGGCGGAAACGGCCCTGTACAGCGCACCGGCGCGGTGGACACGAAAAGCAGCGTGAACTTCCCCGTCCTGGGCTCGTCAGCAGTCTCAGGTCTTGCAAGGGATGCAAGCACGCAAGCGCACGCAGTTCTAGGTCCGGTACAGGAACAGCAGCAGCAGCAACAGCAGCAGCAACAGCAACAGCAGCAACAAAACACGGTTGCAGTAGACTACTCCGACATCCAACACCAAATAAGCGGTACCCAGGCGGTTCTGAATGCAGTGAAGCAGGTAGCGAACCGCGCTCCCCTTTTGTCGGGGCTGGCATCGACAGCCTTCAACGGTGCTGGCATCCAGACGGCGGCCATGGGGCACAGCCAGGCGTCCTTAGCTAGAGACAGCGCGCACAACGGCAATGGAGCCACTAGCAGGCCGTTGAGTGACATGGACAAATATGGACTGAATGGGCTGCTACCGGTGCTCAAGATGCAGAACGCAGACTTCACAACTCTAACGACCGGCGTCGACCTGAATATGCTTGGTTTAGATATGTCGCCAGAAAGTGCAAACTGCAAGCTGTCGCGCACGTTTGCGTCTCCGTGGATGGAAACCACACGCTCTGAAGTAGAACCTCTCTTCACGTCGCCGGAGTCCTTCAACATAGCCAATGATGAAATGGTATCTGTGGAGTCACGTATCCCTACATTCCGTGACGAGACTCTCTTCTTTATTTTCTACTCGAAACCAAAAGACGTTCTACAGGAGCTTGTGGCCAGAGAGCTCAACAACAGAAACTGGAGGTACCACAAAGATCTTCAGGTGTGGCTGACGAAAGATTCAAGTGTGGAACCGATTCCCAATGGTCCTGGGTCTGAGCACGGCACCTACGTGTTTTTTGATCCAGCGTCCTGGGAATATGTCACGAAAGAGTTTGTCTTATATTACCAATCAATCATTTAATGAAGTTAAAATAAAACTATCGACAAACGTAGGCGCACGGGCTGCGCTTTAAATAGATAATAATGCAGGAAGAAAAGAGCATGCGGCTGATCATAAGCAGGAAGGAACGGGGCATTCTGGGTTAGGCGGCGGCAGTGCGAAGGTTGCCGGCGAGTCTGTCTCTGATCTGATCCATTACGAACCGCATGCCTGCCCGACTTCTGGTCAGGTTCTCGTGGAACTTCGACTTGGACCAGTCCTCAATTCTGTCCTTGATGCCAAAGCCTCTGAAGCCGCTGGAGAACTTCACGGTGACGACGTTGACTGTCTGGCTGTTGTTCTTGTCTGTTTCGTAGTAGTTATACTCCTCCACCCTGATGATTTTCGTGTGGTCGAGGTTTCGTGTGTAGGTGCCCATCGTTCTGTTGACGGGATCGACGACTGTGCGCTCGATGATCCACGAGGTAGAGATCTTGCCCAGCAGCGGCGCGGCCCACCTAGGGAGTCTGCCGGTCTTCATCACGAGCTTCGTCTGGTGGAGCTTTCCGTCGCCGTCGATGTGTCGGTCTATGGTGTCGGTTGACAGCACGTGCGTGGCGTACGGGTTCGGGTACCGGTTGAAGTATGCGAGCGTCACGGTTTTGAAGTCATGAGAGAACAGGTGGCTGTTGTGGAAGTAGAGCACCATGGTGTTGGATAGACTGGCTGTGGGCCCGAAGTTTTTCAGAGCCCGGAGAGAGAGAGAGCGGCGGCGTGTGCTGTGCGTGTAGGTGTGCGGCTGTGGCGAGAGTCTCTTGCGCGAGCTTCACCACTACGTGAGAGCGATGACGAGCGGCTGTGCAGTTGTCTATGCCGTGGCACTGTCTGTTACACCAGGGGAGCGCGGCAGTGGAAACCCTGTGGTGGATTCACTTTAAGTAGAGAAACACAGGCCCGTGACCTTTTTTTTCTCTCTCTTTCTCCCCCCCCCACCCCATCTTTGCTTCGCTGAAAGTGCGAAAGACAAAAAGGGCGACGCTCTCTAAATGTGTACACCCGTGCACCACATTCGTTGGCCTCGGTGTTAGGTGTAATAGAGGGCCAGGGCGGGCCAACGAGCGCGGAGGCTTTACAAAGCGGGCGCGTCAGCCGGGGGGAGGGAGGTGTTGACAGAAAGAAAGAAAGCGACAGGGTTCTCTCTCTGTCGAGGCTTTGATAAAGGTGACAAGTTATTAAGAGGGGAACTCATGTTGCTAACGAGAATGTACACAAAGTATGGATGGGGAGGGGCGCGCGCAGTCGGCGCAGTTGGCACATCAGCTTGTCTTGGCCTTGGCCTTGAGCTGGGACGCCTTCTTCTTGTAGCTGTCGATGTAGAAGGCGCCAAAGAGAAGGGTGAGGGGCGTGAGGTAGAAGACGTTGATGAAGATGGCCAGGGCGTCCTCGCTGGTTGGGATGCAGCTTGTGTAGGTTCCGTTGATGACGTCAAAGTAGTTGATGAAAAGATGTAGGACCGCGAGCGACCCGCCGAGCACGAACTGGCAGATCTGGAGCGAGGTCAGGCATTGCTTGAACGCGACGGGGAGTCTGATCTTGATGCAGGAGAGACTGAAGTAGAAGTACATGATGGAGTGGATGAACGAGTTGAACACGACAAAGATCCAGATGGGCGGCGCCGAGTATCTCGTGCCGGCCCACATCGAGAGGATGGCGCCGGAGTGGTGGTAGGTCTGCAGGAGGGAGGACTGTCTGCCCTTGAGCAGGATGATGACGGTGTCGAGGATCTCGTAGTACTTGGAGAGGTAAAAGAGGTACGAGTAGAAGGAGAGGCCCTTGATTGTCTCGCCCTTGTTGTACCAGATGCCGTTGTCGATATCGCAGACAGACTGCCAGAAGAAGTCTGATCTGGGCACGGCTGGCGAGGAGGCGTAGTATCTGCTGATGGTGCCTGGGATCATCTCGTGGGCGTGGATGTAGATGGTGGAGGTCATGCCGACGAAGGTCCAGACGGAGTAGGCGCAGAGGAAGACGTTGTGGAGGAAGACGAACGTCTTGAAGGACTTCCAGGAGGCGATGCCGTACGGCGCTGCGGGAAGCTTTTTCAGGTTTTCCGGGAGCTGGGCGCCGGGCTTGTCTGCTCTGAACTTTGCGATCTGTCTGCGTCTGACGACCGTGTTGATGAGGTGGATGGAGGTGAAGTAGACGAGGGAGATGAGGAGCGGGGTGAGGTAGTGGAGGGACCAGGGGTAGAGGGTGTACTGGACGAAGTCGTTACGGAGGGCGAAGGGGAACTCTCTGATTGGCTTGGCGAAGTCGGGGACGGTGAAGACGTTCGCGCTGGGGAGCGATCTCCAGGAGATGAGCTTGTGGACGGTGGAGTCCAGCAGGGGGACGGACTGCTTGAGGTTCTCCATGGCGGGGAGGGGAGCAAAGCTGTAGTTGTAGCTGTACCTGTTGCTGTACCTGTTGCTGTACCTGTTGCTGTACCTGCTGCTGTACCTGTCGCTGTAGTTGAAGCTGTGCCTGGCCGCCGCGCTGGCTGGGGCTTGCTTTTATATGTATGATTTTTTTTGCGTTTGGCTCGCCTGCGCTTTTAGAGGTTCTGGTCCGGAGTAGATAGTATTGGGTCCTTGAACAATTTTTTGAGAGAATAAAAAAGCCCAACAGATTACTAGAACAGAAAAAAATGTTGCTGCATCGGTGACAAGCGGAGGGCCCCGGCCGCCAGAGCCAGTGGGGGGCGCGGCGGCCGGGGCCGGCGGCTCGCCCGGAACGCCCCCCCCCTGCCTCCTCTGGGGCTGCTCCTGGGGCTCGCACTGCGCCTCTGCTGGTCTGCTGCCGCAGTACCGCACTGCCCGCCCTGCCCCCCCCCCCCCCCCCCCCCCGCGCGCGCGTGGGGTGACGGCACAGCACCCGAGCCCCCCGCGCCCCGAGAAAGGGACCAACAACAAACGACGAAAAAACCAGGAGCAAACGCCCGGCCTCGAGAAGCCGGCGCGCGCCGGCGCGCGCCAGCGGTGCGGGAGCAGCGCGGGAGCACACACCCTGCTTCGCTGGACGGTGGCTTGGCTCACCCACACACACACGCACACGCACCCCACCCGAACATGCGCTGCCCGGCGCTGGCCCACGCGCTCCCTCCCTGCCGAACACCCGCTCAACACCCGTCAAGGAAGCCTCGGCAGCTGCTCGGCGACTCGCCCTGCCAGCTCCCCCCGTCGTGCGCCAAGCAGACGAGGAGCCGCGCATAGAGAGCGCACCGACAGCACCAGACCCCGGGCACCGGCCGCTCCCCTTCCACCCCCCGCCTCGCTCTGCGCGGCGAAATAAACCAAACCGCCAGAGGCTAAACCAGTAAACGCGACGCGTCGATCGTCCTCTGGGTGCGCACCCAAACCGTTTTCATGTACCCCAGATTGTTTGTTGTCCGTGAGGGGCGGAGGGGTGGGGGGTGAACGTTGAAAATGCCGAGCAGGCACTCACTCGCACCAGCGCCACGGAGCGTCGGGTGTGGCAGGGCCGCGTGTCGAGCGTAGAGTGCGGAGCCTCAGTAGGCAGGTGGGCGGCCTGCACCAGGACGCGCCTTTTACAAGGCCGTCTCGGCAAGCGCCCGCGCGCCCGCGGCCTGCACAGAGGTTGCCCAGGCCCACAATGCCGCCAGTCTTTCTGGGTGCCTCTAGAGATATGCCAAGCCTATGTGCAAGCCGGCCGCCGCCAGCTCTGCAGATTGCTACGGGCGGCCGCTCCAGGGTGCAGGCTGAGCGGCCGGGCGGCTCCGCCGGAGCAGCGAGAAAGCAGGAGCCTACCGCCTTCTTTGCTGCCCGAGACCACTGGCTGTGTGACGCGGCTGGCCGGACGGGAAGCGTTGCCCCGTTGCACTGCGCTGCTGTCTGCGCTGCTGCCTGCGCTGGGGTGCGGCCGGGTGTGCACTGTGTGTATTTTTTTTTGGTTCTGTCTCGTTACCGTGGAAGGCCCCGGGGGGGGGGGGTGCGCAATGGAGTTCCGCGCATTTAGTGGAAGCCTACTGGCTGCGGGCAGCTGAATTTAAAATATCGCGGTACAGCAGTTGCCTTCCTCGTCTGGAACAGAGGGGAGGAGGGGAGGGCGGGACACAGGCGAGGCTGCCACTGCGGCTGACGAGGCCGTCTGGATAGCCAGCCCGTGCACAGGGCTGCTGGCGGGAGGGCGGGGACGAGCGTTTATGCGGTCCGCGCGTCCGCGGGCCGCCCCCCCCCCCGCGCAAAGTATGCGTACCGCCCGCGCGCGCGCCAAGCAGGTCGGTACTAAGGCAGTAGAACGGCAGAAGGGGGTAGACGGCGAGGCGGGGTGCATCCCGGACTGCACCTCGTACACGGCGGGGCAGGCGCTGCCCGGCAATAGGGCAGTTCCAGTGGGGCAGCGGGTCGCCGCGACGCGGGGCCGTGCTGGCGGGACGCGGCGTGTGCGCGGGCGTGTGTGCGTGGGCGAGGGCTTGTGGTGGCCTGTGTGGGTCGGTGGGTGCGCGCGCGCGCGCGCAGACAATCACACCATCGCTGCCCTGCCGCCTGTGGGCGCGGGCCAATCAGAGCGCGGGCCCCGCCCCCTCGGACCCCCCTCTCCCCCTCCTTGTTCCAGCGCCATTGTGTGGCCGGAAAAACTTTTTCCATGGGGTAGGCAGTGGGGAAAACCGGCAGACAGATCTGGTGCGCATGGCCTGCAGCGAGGGGGCCAGCCGGGGGAGGCGGCCAGCGAAGCTCCCTCCGCGCCTGCGCGGCTGCCCACGCTGTGCCGCCCCGCTGTCTTGCGCCCGCGCCCCCGCCCGCCGTCCCCCCCGGTTGCACCCCCCCTTCCCCCGCCCGGCCCCCCCGCTGCCCCTGCACCCGCACAGACTCGCAGCCGCAGGCGGCGCACCGCACCGCAGCGGCTTTTCTCTCTGCGCCATTATAATTTTTTTTTCTCTCCCTCCCCCCCCTCTCCCCCACCACTTCTTTCTAGCGCACTTTTAATCTCCTCCTCGTCCTCCTCCTCCTCCGCTGGCTTCTCTCCCTGCACCGAAGCAGCACCACACAGACACAACAGGCAGAGCCGTCCTGCTCCTCTTCCTGCTCCTCTTCCTGCTCTTCTTCCTGCTCCTCCTCGCGTGCCTTCTTCTTCTTCTCCTCCTCCTCCTTCGCTTCTGCTCCTCCTTCTCTTCTCTTCTGCTTTCCCCCGCTGTTCCCCAGTTTCTGTTTCTCCGTCCTCTTCCACCCCCCCTCCCCTTGCCTGCCCCGCCGCTGCCATGTCAGTCCGCACACAGACACACACCCACGAGGCCGCAGTGGCCGCCGCGCACGAAACCCCGCCAGACGCCCTCACCGCCTCGCTCGCCACCGCCGCAAAGGCAGCCAAAAAGGACTCCACAGACAAAGACAGACCCTACGTCTGCCCCATCTGCGGCAAACGCTTCCGCAGACTCGAGCACCAGACACGCCACATCCGCACACACACAGGCGAGCGCCCCCACAAGTGCACCTTCCCCGGCTGCAACAAGAGCTTCTCCCGCTCCGACGAGCTCACCCGCCACTTGCGCATCCACACAAATCCCACCATCCGCAAGCGACGCGGCCACAACAAACAGCAGGCCCAGCAGGCAACCCTCCAGAACCCGCACGCAGACCACCCACCACAGCCCCACAGCACCGCCCAGCCACAGCTCCACCAGGCGCCCCAGCTCCTCATGCCCGTGGGCTACGATATCCTCGGCCAGCCCGTATACCCACAGCCAGTGCCAATGTACGTGATGCCTCAGGGTACGGCCCTCCCTATAGCTGCTCTTGACCCCCACCACCACCACCACCACCAACAACAACAACAACAACAGCAGCAGCAGCAGCAGCAACAACAACAACAACAACAACAACAACAACAGCAGCAGCAGCATGAGGGCTCCCACCATGCCACACTCCCCCAAATGATCCCAATCCACCAGCAACAGCTCCAACAGCCAATGCTCCCACGACCCCAGTTCAGCCCCACAAGCCCAACCACCTTCCAGAGCCAGATGGAGAACATCAAGAGAGCAGGTGCCGCAAAGTCGACAACCGCTCTCGGCTCCTGCCTCAACCAACACCAAACACCCGCATTCGAATTCACCCCCCCACACTCAAACCTTTCCTCCCGAACCAATTCCTCCAACTCTCTTGGCTCTCTGGGTTCACTACAAAAGAGCTCGTCGGCTACAACGCTCATGTCTTTCCACAATGGGCCACTGGCATCCAAATCTTCATTGCCTCCACTGAGCTCAATTTCCTCGCTGTCCTCGTTCCAGAGGGTCACGCCAGTGCGACTTTCGTCCTCCGGCTCTATACAAAGACTCTCGTCGCTTGGTATGACGCACAACTCGGGATCTTCCACCTCGCTCTCCACTATGACTAATGAAGACCATTCCCGCAAGAGATCCAGACCGAACTCACCTGTCCAAAACCAGAGGTCTTCTGCAATCTTCAATATAACCTCTCCATCAGACACTCCATTGACCACTCCTCTGCAGTCGCCTGTCCTAAAGCCCTCGTCGTTTGCCATGCCCGTGAAACAGGTGCATTTGCCTCCGTTCAGCTCCATTGTCAGCGGTATCAGAGAGATAGATGAAGAGGCGCTGCTGAGAAAACTGAAAACTGATTCAGATGTACATGTTAAGGACATTTTGAATAAGTCAGTGTCTCACGGAAACCTTTCAGTCTTGGGCAACGGTCTTCACGCTCACGCTTCTTCTCCACTCAGCAACACAACGAGGCCGTCTTTGATGAAGAGCCGGACTGCAGATGACGGGGCTCTTGCAACACTTGCTAGTGTCGCGCTCCCCTAGTGATAATACAAAATGGTGACATTTGGATGATGGGCAAAAGATACAACATGAGTAGGTCCAGCTGATCAAGCCCCTTCTCCCTCCCCACTGCCCCTGCGTTTCAGTGGTCTATATATAATACTCTTGTATCGCTGCTTTTTTTGCGCCTTATTATAGATCTTTCTTCAAGTTACAGTTATTATCCGCTTCTTATAACCATGCTAGTCTAGCTCATTGAATACCCTTTTTCGTGAGCTTCACCCGAGCCTGGATTGGCTCCATGATACCTTTGTTGCCAGCAGCACCAAGTGCATCACCTTTCTGCCAACCCAACTTCTCCAGAAGTCGGCGTCCAACGTTATCCGTGCCTATCTCCGGTGCAGCCGCAGCTACTATATCTCCTTCGCGCGGTGCCCACTTATTCTTGGACTCCCCGTTGGCCTTTTTGCGCTTGTCGCGCAGCTCTCTCGCCTCCTCAGCAGACAGCCGAACATCAGACCTCTTGAAAATAGGACGCTGTCGTAGCACCCGGTCTATCATTTCGTAATCGGGATCTAGCCGGTACGAAACTTTGGTCTTAATTGCCACAACATAAGATTTGGGGCCCTTGCCAAACGTTCTCGCCTTGAGATTATAGAAATCTGCGAGCTTCCGCAAGGTCTTGATGCCATGTGGATCTAGCGGCGGGAACGTAAGGGTCGTTCTGTCAGATGCATCCATGAACTCATCGTACTCCTTCTTCATCTCTCTAACATGCAGTTCGTAAGGATATTTCTTCAGGAGGTAGCTACTTGATAAAGGGTCGAGCTCCTCGTTCTCGTTTCTATTTGTGCTTCGGGACTCTTGTCTGGCTGAAAACTGCTGCATCAGCTCTTCACGCATCTCATGCTCATCTAAGTTATCAATATGAAGCCTTCTATTTTTGCCCCTCCCTTTATATCTGACAGATCTTGAGTCCATATCAAATGGGTCGTTCATTGCTCGTTCCATACCTTGGCTAAATTGAACTAACCATTTTTCATCGTCCGTGGCAGCCTCTTCCTCCTCATCTGAATCATCAGACTCTATTTCGGGGGAAACTGGGGCCTCTGGAATAATTTCAAGATGACTAGTTAGATGCCTTATCAAAGAGTCAACCCTATGATCTGGAAAACCATTGTCTATCAGTGCGTCGATAAAGTCGCTTCGCTCATACCAGTCATAATCATCTGAACCTAACAAGATAGGCGCTCTCACGTAATATTTTGTGTCATGGACAGATCCTCCATATCTTACGTTTTCAATATGAACCTGAGAGACATCGAGTACTTCATAATCTTCAGGAAGAAATCCAAACTCTGGATCGCTCGCATTATCATCATTCTCTTCAAGAACAGCCGTCTTGGACTCTGAAAAGGACCCTTTGTCCATCATATTGGCAATAAAATCATCAATAGCATCGTCGTCAGATGACTCTATTTTGGCTACTTTTTGAACGTTATCATCAAAGTCCTGGAATGGAGTTCTTTTTCTCCTCACATGGGGTAATACTATTTCGTAATTCCCATTTCTATCCTTCGTCACCTTCCCTGCAAATCCTGGGATAGTCATTGACTCTTCATCTGAAAGTAGATCTCTCTCTGCGGATCGATCTGTCACTTCAACCTCAGTCTGCATGTATTGGGCTTCCAATATTTTGGGCTCCGTCTCATTTGAATCATGGGTAACAGCTTCTAGTTGGGCATCCGACTCGGCATCCAGCTCATCCTCCAACTCGGCATCCAGCTCAGCCTCTAGCTCAGCCTCCAACTCAGCCTCCAGCTCATCCTCCAGCTCAGCGCCCGACTCGGTAGTTGGCTCAGCTGAATCTTCTGAAGCGTACTCAGTATCAGACTCGCTTACACTTTGCTGCAATCCCACGTCTTCTTCAATGTCTTCAGGAGCGGATATCTTTACCTGCGATATCTTTTTCATGAGCTCTAAAGACGGGTCATATACCTCTTTGGCTTTCACAAACTCGATGGGCATCTTTCTCAAAGGTTTCCTCAGCGTCTCCTCTCTGTGGGATCCCGTGTAGCTGACCTCTTCTGCAAAGCGCCTTCTTCCCGGTCTGGCAGCACCATAACTCATGGACTCCTGCCTCGTCATTCCCGACCCAAGATCCATCAGGTCGGGATAGCACCTTGGGGAGCTGCGGGATCCGGGCCTCTGGTGACCCTTCGACCGCCCTTTGCCATGGCCTTGCTTTTTCTTGCCAAAGAACTCGCCATCGCGGCTGCTGAAACGAAACCCTCTCTTGTGGCCGCCAGGCTTGTGCTTCCGGGGCATTTCTTGAGACTGCGGTGCAGCTGGCCTAGCTCTATGGCACTGACTTTGCACCCTCTCGCTCGCAGGCCTTCACTCAAAAGGGCGGGCTCAGTCTTTCTTTCTCCATATATATATACAACCAGCCCTTTGGGGCTTCTTGGAGAGTGCAGTGTGTGTGGTTTGGGTTCTCCCAGCCTTTTCTCCATGTCTGCTATTTTTTTTACTGTGTCAGTAACCTCCCTGTCATGTGCTTTCCTGTGGGTAGCAAAGATTATGAGGAGAAAGGATACAACTGATTACCGGGCATTCCCGCACCCCAATTAGATAACGGCAAGAGCACCCGACACGCTTGGCTACACAGGAAGAGACAGAAACACAGAGCATATACACTTGGTCCTGTATGGTGGGCACCAACATTTGCTGATCGGCATTTCTGTGTGTTGGAAAGGGCGGTCGGTCTCTATAACGCCCGCCAGATCATTTACCCTCCCCAGGCTGTAATGACTGCTAAGCACGGACTGCAAGGTATTCAGAGTGTTATTGGACATATATGGGAGAAGGAGTCTTGCAATGACACAGCAAAAGGAAACCTGGTTGTCCTTGGGAATGTGTACACCGCCTGTGGCCCCTCGTCATCAGATGCGGAGCCTGACAGCAGCCACGGCAGCAGCCACGACACGGCTGTACCCGTTGACAGCTTCGCCTCTGCCGACGACAGCCCCAAGTCCAGATGGGGCCACGACAAGCTTCAACAACAACTGCAGAACCTCAATCTCGCTGATATCCGTAACTTCTTCCACAAAGTTTCAAATTCAGGCGACTATGTTCCAGACACAGTTGCCCCGGAACATAAGTTACAATCAACAGTGTGGCCCGAAGACTTTCTACAGGATGTGGAAACTATAATCTGGCTCACATATCGCACGGGCTTCCCAATGATTCGGAGGGCGGAAGATGGGCCGTATCCCCTGAATTTTGGCTCTTTGCTCCGCGGAACAATTGACTTCTCCACAATGAACAAAGGATTCACTACCGACGCTGGCTGGGGATGCATGATACGAACCAGCCAGTCGCTTTTGGCGAATGCGTTGCTCCATCTCCACATTGGAAGATCTTGGAGGTACCATGACAGCGAGCAACAAAGATCCCTAGAAGACAAGCGGTGCTTTGACAAGCACTGCGAGATTGTGTCATGGTTCGTAGATATTCCATCAGCACCATTCTCCATACATAACTTTGTTTCTCAAGGTATAGAGTGCTCAGGCAAAAAGCCGGGAGAGTGGTTCGGGCCTTCTGCTGCTGCGAAAAGTATCGAGGCACTGTGCAATGAGAATTTTGAAAAGACAGGTATGCGCGTTTACATTACTGATAGTGGCGACCTGTACGAGGATGAGATTCTTAGACTGGCAGAGTCAAAAGATAGTACTGGAAGTTTTACCCCGATATTGATTTTGGCTGGTATCAGATTAGGAGTGAAAAATGTTAACCCAGTCTACTGGGAGTTTCTGAAAACAATATTAACATTACCTGAGTCCGTGGGCATAGCTGGCGGAAGGCCTTCCTCATCACACTACTTCTTTGGCTTCCAGGGAGACTATCTCTTTTATCTTGATCCTCACCTGCCTCAAAAAGCATTACTCAGCGCGGGAGATGCTACCAATGCCGAAGACCAGACGGGCCAGCAAATGGATGCGAGCAATTACGTTGAGATTGAGTCCAAACTGAATATTCATTCCGTCCATACGAGGAAAATAAGATCTCTGCACTTGGACGAAATGGACCCGTCGATGCTTGTTGGTCTTCTGGTGACATCTCTGGAAGAGTACCAAAACCTCATGAAAGTTATCCGCGACTTTGATGATAACCGAAAGTTTTTGAATGTCTATCCAACTAGACCGCAGATGTCCTCAGCGGGTGCTTTTGCCTTAGATTCACTTGGAGACAGCGAATTTGTTGATCTGGGAGTGCAATCTTTGAATGACTGTTCTACCGATGACGATCACGATGACGAAATAAGCGAGAGTGCAGTTGACCACGAGATGGAGCGCGAGTTCTCACAGCCTGTCATTATTAATAAGGAGGTCGCTGACGCTAGCGTGGAGGGGGAGGACGGCACCACGACTAGCCGCAACCTCGAGTTTGACTTGGATTCTTCCTTCGCGGAGAGCCGCGATGCTACGGAGACGTTTGAAGAAATACTTCAGCCGGAGGCAGATGCCGGGCCTGATGTGGACGAGCCTGTAGTTTTGCACTATAACATGCTTTCCTTGATTGAAGAGCAGGCTGCTGGCGCCGACGAAGCCTGAGCGGGCATTTGCCGCGCTGCAAGCGAATTGACTACATGTTCTATATGTCTGCGCTTTACGTTGGTCTCGTCCATTGCGCAACTTTCATAGTTTTGAGATGTGTAACTCTTTGAACTCCAATACTATACGATTAAGCTCAGCCTTGCGTAGTAGCGTACACACTGCTTAGAGACGAAGAGAAAAAAAAAAAGGAGAGCCCACGGTAGCGGTGTGGGGTGTGCGCCTGTTGATAGCTGATAAATTTGCGACTCCTTGGGGTCAGTTACGCGTCAGTCTTCAAGTTGAGGCGAACCGAGTCTGGGAGCGCCGCGCGGACATTCCGACACGCTATCACACGGCAAACACTCACTGGACGTCTGCATGCTGGACGAACGGGAGCGCCGCCACGTTTCGCCCGTGGCTGAGAACTTTTCATCGTCTGATGAGGACATTGAAGAGGCTCTGGAGCGGAATAATGTGGAGTCACCGCTGAGATCAGAGTCGAGCGATCACGAAGAGGAATCGGCAGCAGAGGTCGACACCCAGAGCCGGCTGGAGGAAGCACGGACACTGGGAGGCGCTGCCGTAGTCCCGGATGCAGATCAGGCCCTGAAGTCACAGATCCTCATTCTCTGCAGTGCTCTCGGAGGGGTGGACGGCAGTAGCGGAGCGGGGAACTATTCTCTCGGCTCCGACGCTCTCGCCTGTTTGAGAGATCTGAAAAGATGGGTTCGTGCAGTCGACGATGCCACTGAGAGCTGGGACGTTGCTTCCGCGTGTGACGACAACGGCCTGGTGATAAACGATTTGGTCCCGATCTTGATACAGCTCCCCTCCAGAATGGAGGATTCGAATCGCAGCCATCACACCAGCATACTCTTAGCCGCGTTAGAGTTGCTTGTGGCTCTTCTGAGGCCCTTGAACTTGATTGCCGAGCGCGCCAGTGAAGCTAAAGTTGACTTGTACATCAAGTTGAAAAAGGCTCACGTGAGGTATAAAGATGCAATTCTGAATCAGCGAGGTGGAAAGTGTCTCAAGTCGGTTGTTGGCTTGGCATTGCCCATCCTTGCCTTACCTCGTGAGCAGAGAACAACGCGAGACATCATCATCTTAAACCTGTGTCTTAATCTCTTTCGAAACATAGTTCGCATTGAGCCTGCAAACTTTGACATCAGCAACATTCGATCCATGGGCAAGAACTTTCGTGTCAATGACAACATGCCTTCAGGTATCAGCGAGGAGGATGTCTCATTAAACAATGTGTTGCTAAAGTTTAAAAAGAATAAGGTCATGGCTTTCATTCAAACAATTGCTGCCGGTTTGGGAAAAGAGTTTGATGAAGCAGTGCTGGCCCCTGTTTGCCTCGAATGCTACTTTTATTTCTCGTATGGCGTTGACATTGAGTCTTTGTTTGTATCGAATGAGGAGGCCTTGCAGAAAAACGTTCAAACAGATATCCTTAGGAGCGTTTCCCCTGCGAGCAGGTCCTGTACCCCCCCTTCGGAGCTAAGCCTGATATTGAACAAAGACAAAGATATAAAGAAAAGGCTGTTAAGAAACGCTTCATCGCGCCATTCTAACTTTGGTACTTTGCTAAGTGTCAGGAATGGCGATGACAGCTCGGTCACGTTGTCAGGCCAGAATAAGCTTATTAACTATGACATTATAGAAGAGCTAGACTCAATGGCATCCAAGAAGGCGACCTCTACTAGATGGACGTCCAATAAGTCTGAAAGCACAAGGTCAGACTTTGACACTAAGCTGGAATCAGTGAAGACGAAAATTCTCACGGCGCCCGTACGTGGTATTCTTCGGGAGTTCTTCACTGATTTTGTCGAGGCAGCATTTGCTACCTTGATGGCTTCTATAAGAAGATCTCTGCTTTCTGAGACTTTTAATTCCTTTTTGGAGTTTCGTTATTATTTTCTCATGGGATGGATATTGCAATTCGAATACTTTGTTCGTGATACCGACAGGAAGAACTCCATTTCAAGGTACGGCTACCTCCATGAATGTTTGTCTGATGATACACTCAAGATTATCATAAAAAACAATGTTCCTAAGTACTTCCAAAATAGGGAGTATAGTCTGTTGCGAGTCAGTGTCAATGCTTTCAAAGAGCTCTTGATAACGATCGTTGAGATGCATAGACTCAACATAGATATCATGCAAGACCCAACAGATGAGGAAAAGATGGAAATTGGAATGCTTAATACAGCTGCTGAAGGTCTACTTCGAACAATAATGAGCAGTGAGGAAGAAATTGATATTTTATTCACTGTCCCCCAAAACGCTCATAAAGTCTCTTTGGCTTTCGCTAACGATATGATCGAGTACACGCATGTTCTTCTCAAAGTGCTCCATTACTTAACAAAGCTTAAGACCCCAGTTGCGCTGGGCAAAAAGTTGCGGCGATCCGGCCGCGCCGGCAAAAACAGTTATCTTTCAGATTCTGAAGATGAGGCAAACTCTGATTTGGAAATCAACGAAGAGAGATTGAGAAGATTCATGGAGTATGACAAGTCTCGATTCGATAGCTATGTCAACAGAATGCTACATGAGAAGGTGGTTAATTGCTACGTTTTTGTCTTCTCGAAATTTGAAGAACTTAATGAAAAGCAGATCCGCAGGTGTTTATCTTTCTTCAGCAAACTTTTGATAAAGAAGGAACAACATTTCTTGAAACTGGTGAGACTTGATTTCATGCTGGCATTACATGATATCAAAAATGTGACCCTTTCGCCTTCAACAATCAAAGAGTTGAGCAAAATTTTGAGCCACTTTATGCATCAGTTTGAGAAGTTACAAAAAGACTCTGCTTGTTTGTACTTGGAACTCTTGACACTAAATCAGGAGCACGATCGGTCTCTTCGCGATTATTTGCTGACAGGAGATGCAGTGGCTGCACACAGAGAGTCTTCTACCAAACTGTCTCCAAATGTGGAGTTCAAACAACCAGAAATATCATTCTCACACAAGATATCAATTTTAGTGAGTTCGCTGCTTTACAGTGACGATGGAGACTTGCTTGACTTTTTGTCTGAGAACTTGAACATTATCAAAGATTCAAAGATATCCTGGAGAGACCATGATATGGCTTCGGAAATGTTTACTTCGAGCGGTAATAAATCCATTCAAAGTGGAGATGGTGATGTATTCTTAGACAGAAAAAAAGACAAGCAGTCTAGAAAGAACTCTGTGTATAGACTGCTTCTTGAAACGATTGGGTTCAGATTGAACTCTGATATAGACAGCAGATGGATCCTTCCTGGATCAATTGATATTGGCCATTTGGAGAAGACCATCGAGCTAATCAACGATGCAAGAAATCAGCCGCTAGAGGCCGAAGATTATGAAGGTACTCTGATAAGACATGAAGGCTTGTCTGATCTTGATCACGTCAGTGATGTGGACTACAATGGTGGACAGGGAAAAAATACTTCGAGAGAAGTTGAAGATTTAGCAGATGCAGACACAGAACAGATTGGTGTGCTAAACACAGAACTCACGCCAAATCAGGGGCGCGAGAAGGGAAAGGCTCTAAAGAAGAAACGCCGGCGCCCAAGGGATCCTGAGGATGATGACATTTCCTTCCCATCTGTTGAGTCAGGTCGCCGAAAAGCGAAACGTTCTAAGAGCAAGCAAAATCAAGGCCGCAAAGAACAAGAAATTGTGAATAGTCAGCCTGCAGTCGCAAAACCACACATTTCTTCCAAATACGTTGCATCATCTGATGACGAGTCCGATGGGGAGTCGCATCAGATGTTTTTTGAACGAGAGCGTAAACTACAACAAATGGTCGCTGAAAATGGAGGCAAGCCTCTTACACTTGAACAGTATCAGTCTGTTTTTGGGGGGGTCGCACCTTCCACAACAAAAAGTACAGCGGAGAGTTTTATTAGCCTTGAGGATGGTTCTGATTTGATACCAAGCAAGAGGGTACCTCAGTCTGAGGTCTCTTCTGCAAGCGGCCTCAGCGACGCTGATTCGGATGTTTCTGCCGCGGCAGCTGTGTCTTCCTCTGAAGACGAAGACTTGCACGTCGCTAACACCACCACTACCTCTCCTGAGGAAGACGAGGAACTCGCAGTGAAGCATGCAAGACCGTTGCGGCTGGTGATAGAAGACAGCGAAGAAGACGTCTAAAGCTACATCCACAATTTGTTGTTTTTTTGATCTCATGAATTTATATTGAACTGTCTAATTTACGCAGTGGCCATCACTATTAGAACCCTTAATAGAGCTGTATAGCGTCTGGGCCGTCGAAAGGAACATGACGGTAAATCCAAACGTGATACATGCTATGTAGGGCAGCTTTTGGAATAACGATTTCTTGTTTCTAGTCATTTTCAAGAGACACATTGGCGGGAGTATATAAGCCATTAATGAGGCAGATGTGGCCCCAGCTAGCTCTAATATAGCGCCCAAATTACAGGTGATAAGGGCTATAACCATAGGAATAAGAGTAAGGAGTGTTGTAATGAGTATATGCTGTCGTGTCGTAAGATCTTCTCTAGTCTCCCTGTCGATGCCTTTCTTATAAATGTTGAGAAGATCCTTCACCACAGCCCTCACCACAAACACTTCTAATGGAAAAGTAGTAAGCATGTTTAGGCCAAAACAGAGTCTCGCAACGTTGACGATCCAGTCGTCACTTGCAAAGTTGTTAAGGATGTTGCCTTTTGTGTTCGAACCAAAGGAGATGTAGCCACTGACTCCCATAATTGTACAAACGATTCCAGAAACAATGCATGCGAAATGTGTAACTTTGTTGAATCGGTCCAAGGTTGGTGTTTTAATGGAGTCGTATATGAAAGTCGTGTTGTGGTGACACACCAATGCAAACGAAATGACACTTATGCTTTGAAAAAGATTGCCGTTTATGATCCACTCCCATCCACTAATAGTACCCTTCAGTGAGTCTGGTGCGCTGGGACCACGAAAAACAACTATCAAAAGGATAACTGACATGCTGATAAGAGCAAAGCCGCTGGCCTTTGCCAGCTTTGATATATCCCTCACCATAGACAGAGGGTAAGAGATGCCAAGGATACAGTAACAAATTATCATATTGCGACTCAGTATGAAGTCAACCACTTTGTGGCTTTCGACTTGCTGACAAAAGAAACTGCGCAAAACATGGGGTATGGTATCCCCAATTATAACAGAAAATCCCACACTCCCGCCAAAGCCAAAGAGCCCTTGCGCAAGCAAAACGACTATTTTCCCTGTTTCTCCAAAAGCATAGTGCACGAAATCAGTGAAAGTCTTGGTTCCAGAAAGCTTGGTATTCAATATAATCATTCTCAACGTCCAATCATTCACTATTGTAAGAAAAATCATAAGAACGAGCCCGGTCAAAAGACCTGCATTCTTGAACGCCTTTGGAATGCCAATAACACCTGCCCCAATGATCGAGTTCGACATGTTCAAGAAAGCTGCCTTCAGATCCGACTTGCTTTGCTCTGTTTCGAGGTCAAAAGTCTCCAGAAGATGAGGCTCTGCGGGCTCTTCCTCCAGTTGAAATGTCACTGGATCATCATAATGTATATCTGTAAACCGATCCGCCTCACCGTCCGCACTCTCAGAAGTGGTATCCTTTAGTTTCTGGTAAGCTCCAGCAGGGGCCGTGGACATTGTATCATGTCTCTCGTCGTCTCTAGATGAGCGGATCCTTCACTGAAAAAGCGTATATCTACATTTTACATCTACATTTGTGTTCAACAGTTACATACTTCTGTATAGAGAATACGATTTGGTTTCCGCACCTCTACACCAGATACCGCACTTGTTTTTTTGTTTTGTTTTCTATCTCCCTCTCTTTACCGCCCGCCCACCCTCTTGTCCTTTTAATGGGTCTAAAAGAAGCTTCGTTTCCAGGTGCCGACGGAACTCAGTGCACGTGCCCGGAAAGAAAAACTATGGAGACTTTCGTTACGGGAGCGCTAGGCAACAAAAAGAGAAAAACACGTCCTTTGCCCAGCAACCGCGTCTCAAAGCATTGCAAAGATATACAATCTATTTCTAGCTATTGTTGTATTGTTTGTGGCAGTTCCGAAAACAGTTAGCTCACAGAACATGCAGTTACCGAAAAAGTCCTGTGTCGCAAAATTTCCGGCAGTAGCTTCAGGATATTCTGAAAGAAAGGAAAAACTACCTACAGCGTTCGGCTGTGTTTTTTCTAGTTTAGGGAAATTACCATGTTAGGAAATTCTGAAAAAGAGCCCAACGCAAGCCTGACATACATGCTATTACCAGGACAAGAAGCGAGCCAATAAAAAGCATGAACTCCTTTAATAGCGCTATCGATTTATATGCGAGCTCACAAGAGGCCTCGTTTTCAATGTTATTGCTTGAAAAGTTTGCAAGTACCCTCTTCAGCAGTCTCATCTTGAGTTCGTGGGTATCTTCCTTTAAAGTTTCCATTTAATAAAAGCTTCGAATGGTGTTGCAAAGAGTACGACAGTTAGCTGGTTGGCGGGCTCTTCTTTAGTTACCTAAAGTAACAAAACTTAAAACGTTTTCCCCATTTAGGAAAGTGAGTATAGATCGCTTTTGAAATAATTGCCGATCTTGGCAGACAAAGTTCAAAGTGGTGTGTCAGTCCATCAAGATGAAAAAGGATTTGTGCTGCCGCAAAACAATTTGGTTCCCAGATTCACCACATTGTCATTATACTTGAAAACCACTCTTGAATGGCGTGCACTAGATGATCATACTCCTAAAGACTTTTACATGTGAATCTTGATGTGCGAAGGCAAGGTTGACGGACAGCCAAAAGATAAATATAATGGTTTCAGCGACTCCTCCACCCTTGCTGAGTGGTGTAAAGAGGTTTTTAACTTTTCTATGACCGCATTGCGCTACTCGTACAAACGATACTACTTGCTCTATAGCCCCTTACACCCATTGCAGATGTAATGTGCATGAAGTGCTGCTTCTGCGCTATCTCCAGATATTGAAGTGAACTCTGTGTTATGAAAAGTAACTTCAATGTGCCACTATATCACTACCTAACATGGCTTTAAACCTTGCATTGAATCTATTTGTGTTTATGTAATTTATTACTAAATTTCTACAGCTTTCAGAGGAAATACCAAACTTTCGTGTACTTTTAAATCTAAAGATACCGTTTGTGTGCAATATAAAAGCGCTTCAAACAATACTAAAGGCAGCGCTAGACATTTTTGACTTCGTAGAGGGGGCCTTGCCTTGCGCTTTTGCATGCTGGTAGAGTTGGAAAAGTCTTGGGGGGATTTTTCGGCAAAAACATAACACGGGCGCTCCTCCTGGTCGCGTGGCTTGATTGCACATAATGAAGCCCACCAGACGGCCCTCGGAGACAACTCCAACAAGCAGAGTAACCTCCTTCATGGGAATAAGGAGAAGCTCGACTAAGACCTCAGATGTACAGCATGGCACCTCATTTGGAGGAGCACTGTCCCGAATGAACACAATAGGATCATCAACCAACTCTATTGCGGAGTCCCCAACAAAGTCAGGTTTTTTCTCCAGGGGCAAATCGAAAGAAGCTGAAACCAGCAGCATAGAGTCTCCATTATCACGGATGACCACAAATACAAGTGTTCTTTCTGGTTCAAATGTACAGACCTATTCCCTTCCGTCCGGCTATACTAAAAAGCTGAACAACGCTAACTTCAAAAAAGTTCATAGGCACACGATTTCAGACGACTTTGAGCTCGAGCCTCCAAACTCCGTTGAGGAGATTGAGGTCATGTTCAAAGAGGTTATGATAAGCAGGGATTTTGACAGCCTTCCCGAGAAGGCTAGGATGGAAATGGAAAATTATCCTGTGGATAGGAAGTGGATGCTCATTCGACAGCATAAACTGGCAGAATTCAAAAAGCAAAGAATGATTCAGCAAAGTAAAGTTAATACCACTCCCACAAGATCTACTTCGACAGCGTCCACTATCATGGGGGATAAAGTTGCTTCTTCTTCTGTCAAGAATTTTGACGCGCAATTTTACGTTGTTCAATTGATTGGGAATAAGATCACAAGTGAGCAACTGAAAGAATTGGACATTTGTCTAAGTTCAGAGGAACTCCATTGGACGGAGCAATTCTTGAATCTGCAGGGTGCAGTAGCATTGTGCAACGTGCTGATACAACTATACAAAACCAAGCCTCTTTTGAATGATACCAACCAACCCCCACCTGTTTCGGTGCAGCCTAGCGCATCGCCTGTGGCGTCAGGTGGGCAGAGACAACAACAATCCATATCTGGACTGTTTACGAATACAACAGAAGATTACGAGACCATATTAGATAAAGAGACCAAGCTTTTCAGATGCATCAAAGTTATAGCCGACCTTACCATCGGAATTGATCATCTTCAAAAAATTGATATTTTTATCCCAGCCATTTTTGGGGGTTTATATTCCGCCAAACTTCAAGTGAGGAAGTGGGCCACAGATATTATTACTTACTTCTATCACAAAACGAACTGCAGTCCTCGCATATATAAGACTATACATAAGTCGGTGACGGAAAATGTGCACTTATGTTATATTCGGGACTTGTACTCGATCGATACGCGTGCAGTGTCGTTGGACAGAAGATCGCAATATATCTTGACCAATCCTGAGAAAGTGAAGAGGTACGAAGCATGGTTTTGGTGCGCGATCAGGCTCTTTGAAGGACGAGGAAGAATGGGATCCAAGGTAGGTTCTTATGACGAGTTCAAACTGAGTGGCTCAATGGCCCATAATGCCTTGGTCGAATATGGACTGTCTACGTTGCTGCTGATTAATACTCTTCTTCAGTACTCAAAAAGTTTGGGTGATCGAACAAAACTGCGTCGTCTTTTTCAAACTGCTGGGATGAGAGAGCTTTTCGATCATCTTCGACCTTTGGAGAACAACGATATAGAGCATAGCATCAACAACATCGAAAACTCAGAGAGGGAGGATCTTCAAGAACTGAAGCAATTGGAAGAGTTTCAGAATCATAACATTAACTTCAATGATCCCTTGTCTTTGTTTAATGCAATGTGGAATAAGTCCAGAGGAACAGATGCTGAGCAATATCTGACCTCGATGATACAAAATATATTCATCAGTCAATCATCGAATTTACATACACTTGACTCTGACCACGTTACACGAAACCTAAAGTTAGTTGACAATTTTGTGTCAAATATTACCATGGCATCCGGCGAGGATGACACAGATATGAATATATCAATTAATAAATTGATATCTTCGTATAGATCGGATGAGATTGCTCGACGCGCTATGCTCGATGCAAAAGAGGCGAAGAAAAGGGTTGAACAGGCTGAGGCTGAAAGAGATGATGCCTTGCAAAAGTTGAATGAAGGATCTAATGGCGTTCTGGAAGATCTGTATGATGAGATTCAAGAGCGGGATGAGATTTTAGAGAAGCTCAGGGATAAGCTAGAACAAAAAGAGACTGAAGTTGAAGAATTGCGCAGGAAGAGAATTTTAGACAAGCATCAGCAAGAGATTGAAATGAGAGAGATGCTGTTGTTGCTCCACTCACAGCAGAACTCTTCAATACCATATACTGGAAGCGTGGATCGCAGTCTGGCGTCAGGCTCATCTATTAATACAGAAGATACTGGCACCGTTAGCGAACTGAAAAAGAGGTTGCAGTGGCAAGTTGACAAGAATAAAACGGAATCACGCAGACTAGCAAATTCTGCAATCGAGCCAAGTGCAAAACTGAGGGACCTACGATTACAGATGGATCTGCTGGAACGTGAAGCCCGCAATCTAGAGTCCACTGATTTTGAAGATCTATTTCAGATTAAAGATGATTCAGCTGCTTCATTGGGCTCGGTTTCGAGAGCAAGTGACGTCAAGACCCTTGCTGATCTTCGTGAGAGATTAGAATCTCTGCAAAAGGACTCCAATAATATTATTAAGTTTCAAGGGGATACAAGAAATCGTGAAAACATGGCAAGGCAGAAGCTTCAGGCATTGGAGAGATTGACCCAATTAGAGTTAACTCTAAACGAACTTAAGTTTGAGGAGCTACCAGAGAAACAGAATGATTTGCAAGAGAGAAGAACTTTAGATCCCAAGCAGTCTCACGCTCAGTCTGGAATCCCAGATGCTTCGGATAAGTTGCTTGACTTGACTCAACTATGCAGTTCTTTACGTCTCCAATTAGATGGTGATATTGACGATGCCAAGAGGGCTGCCTTGATGGAGAAATTCGAGAACAAGTTTGCAAAAGGCAAGAAAGACGATTTGCAAGCTCGATCGGCGGCGCCAATGTGGTCAACGATCCCAGACACTCGACCAGTTGGAAAACTGAATACTGGCGGAATGAGACCATTTTTAGGAGAATTAGAGAAAAGGGTGGCATTAACTCCATCGTTTGATGAACTCACAGGGAACAAAAACGGGGATGAGAAGTTGGATGCCATCAGAAAGATATCGCCAACGAAATCTGCTCCCCCTAAAGCGTCCTTGCCTATTCCTGGTGTCACAATACCGAAAGCCACAGAGAAGAGGGAAATGGCTACAGGTTCGTCGTTTCTGCCGTCATCATCAGCTCCTCCTCCACCTCCACCACCACCACCGCCGCCACCGCCACTTCCCAAATCCTCGGATAATTCTTTGCCTATGAATCTCACTTCCGGCACTGCCGCAGTTTCTGTACCTCCACCGCCACCACCACCACCGCCTCCTCCTCCTCCTCCTCCTCCACCACCTATGCCAAACTCTCTAAACTCTGGCATCCCCCCTCCTCCCCCTCCTCCCCCTCTCGCACCACCGCTTGTTTTATCTAACTCCAGAAATGGGACAACTTCTGAAACTCCTTCGCCTATTGTTGTGCAGGGAGCATTTGATGTCTTGCCGAGACCAAAAAAGAAGCTGAAACAGCTACACTGGGAAAAGATTGAAGACACGGTTGATTCATTTTGGGCAAGTATGGGCTCAGATGAAATGGCAAGACAACTGCTGGAGAATGGTATCTTTGACGAAATCGAAGTGATTTTCGCTGCGAAAGAGGCTAAGCGAATTGCTCGGAAGAAGAAAAGTGAAGAGAAGAAAATCTCTTTTTTAAGCACAGACGTATCTCAGCAGTTTGGTATATGCCTACATTCTTTTACCGGCTTCGATGATGTCACAGTTGTGATGAAGATATTGAGATGTGATAAGGATGTTCTTGATAAAAGTGCATTGTTAGAGTTTCTGGCAAAGCCTGAGTTGAATGAGATATCCTCCACTTTTACGAGAAATTTTGAGCCCTATTCTACCGACTGGCAGTCAGATATCCAGTCGAGGCCTGAGAAGGACCCTAACGAACTTGCCAGGCCCGATCGGATATATCTTGAACTGATTTACAACCTGCATCATTATTGGAGATCAAGAATGAGGGCTTTAAATTCCATTTTAAATTACGAAAGGGAATATGAGGACCTTGTGACGAAGCTGGAATTGTTAGAGCATTCGTTAGATTGCTTGGAAAAGTCGGAGACATTGCGAAAAGTTTTTGATATTATTCTGATAGTTGGAAACTACATGAATGACACATCGAAACAAGCAATGGGATTCAAGCTCAACACACTCCAACGACTCAGCTTTTTGAAAGATCATAAGAACTCAATTTCTTTTCTACACTACGTTGAAAAGATAATAAGGGAGAATTATCCAGAATTGCTGGTATTTATAGAAGAGCTGCGGCCTACAATAACGGCCTCTAAGATTGCTGTTGAGCAGTTAAAGATAGACACTGCAGCTTTCTGCCAATCCATCAAAAATATTGATTCTTCACTTCAGAGCGGAAACTTGAGCGATCCTTTGAAATTCCATCCGATGGACAAGTTCCTTCAGGTAGTCTTGAGAGGTTTGCCAAATGCTAGAACGAAGTCTGAATTGCTTAGTGATAGATCCAAGCTAGTTCTCGAGAAATTTGATAACATGATGAAGTACTTTGGGGAAGATCCGACGAGTGATGAATTTATCAGAAATTCGTTTTTGAGCAAATTTAGCGAGTTCATTACAAGCTTCGAGAAAGTATCAAAAGAAAACCAGGAAATAGAGGAAAAAAACAGAAGGTATGAAATGAGTAAGCAAAAGCTTGAGGAAATCAAGAAGGTGAAGGAAAACGAAGAAGCACCAAAGGTGAATTCGGACATGGATAAGTTTTTGAAGCAATTACGTCAAACAGGGCCTTTGAGATCCGAGCCGACCTCTGCTAAGATCAAGCAGTGGGCAAAGAAACACACGAGTGCGTCTGCTCCGCTAAGTGACGAGTCTTCGTCAAAGACGCCTACTGATCAAAGTCCCCCGCTCGAGATCACTGATGAAGAAAATATTAGAACGAAGACGCATGATCTACTTATGAAATTGACGAAACAGTCTAGCGAAAAAGTAAGCGAGATTGCGTCTCCTACATCTAACACATCGTCTGCAAACTTGGTAGACAATGGAGCGAACAGTGGGTCTGATTTGCAATTCAAGCTCAGCGAATTTAAGCTCAGTGAAAAGATGAAGAAGAGGTTACAACAGAATTCGAGGACTTCTTCAGTCAGCTCCTTTGATATGGATTCTATATCGAGGTCTGAGTCATTCAAAACGAGTATGTCTAATATTCTTTCGAATCCTCTAGTGGAAGGAAAGTCCACAGAGGAAAAACGGGAAAGTACGATAGGCGAGGATGATGCCGACATTTTTGAAGACGCAAAAGATGAACCCTAATGGTTTCGTAACTGCATCATCATCATCATCATCATCATCATCATCATCATATGAATATGAATATGAATATGAATATACATATATATAATCTGATCGTGGATTTATCACTCCCCTTTGAGCAGGCGAAGTGCCTGTTGCAACTCGTTGATTGCCGTCTCGACGTCCTCGTAGTTCAATGCGCTGATCGCAAATTTGGCTCGCTTTTGCGCCTGCGTGATGATTTCGTCGTCATGTAAGATCTTTTTTATGTCAGCCTTGGTCATTTTAGTGCGTTCTCCAGCAACTGACACTTTACGCGATGGTGGGTTGGATTTCATGACTTTGGCGGACGGCACAGGAGCAGGTGGGCTGGTTTGGACGACTGGCGCTGGATGAGCAGGAGAGCCTGCGGGCGTGTTTGGCAGTCCAAGGCTGTTTGGCTCTCCTTTGATGAGAACAGGCGCTGCCGGCATGCTAAGCTCGTTGTCTATAGCCTGCGGAGCCTGAGGTAGTTCGATTTCGACGTGATCTGATGAAACATCTGCGGCTGGCGGCTTGCTGGAGTTGATATCAGACGCGAGTGGAGGAAGAGGGTTGGATTCATTTTCGTTCGGGGTGGTGCTCTGCAGGTCCTGCAGTTGTTTCTCCTCGTCTGGAGAAATATACTCGTTGGGATCTTGGCCATTTTTAATGGCTTTCAGAATTCTGGCCGAATGGAATTTGGCATACTTTATCTTCCGCTCGATGTCTGTCTTGTTCTCGGCGTACAAGGTCTCCCAGAGGTGCAGTATCCTGTAGAAGTCCAGCGCCGCGCGGAAGCTCTCAACTGTCTTTTTTCCTGAGGAATGGTCTGCGATCTGTTCAAAGGGGCGGCTGTATACCTTGTTGGCAAAGCTGTAGACGAACTTGAAGCCGGTGCTGTCATCGTTGAGGATTGCAAGCACCTCGGGGCTGGTTTCCTCAAACTGTGCATGGATCAATTCCACTTCGTCGAGCAAGGACGTTACGAACTGTCCAATTTCCGGGGACTGCAGATGGAGCTTCTGCTTCATCACGAACTCGATGACATACATTTTGCAGAAGTACGCCGCGACAGGCTGGCAGTCCTTGAGTTCTTGCGCGCGCTTAATGATGGAGCCAACGTCCTTGTTCAGCTCCTCAGGCACAGGCACAGGCCAAGGCTCAGGCTCAGGCCCAAGCGGAAACTGCCCTGGGTCGGACATTGCTGGTGTGGCTCGGGGTGCAAGAAGGATATTGCTTTGGCACAGGGTCTCTTGGGGAGCAATGGAGCGCACAGACACGCCCGTCTGTCTCCCGGATATGTGACTCCAGTATGCAAATACAGACAGAGAAAGAGAGACACTAGAGAGGACCTCTCTATAATTAAATGAACTCCAACTTGTTTGGGGCAATACGCTGTCGGAACCCCATCTACAGTAGAGCGTCCCAAAAAAAGACAAATCCACCCGCTTACGCAAGCGCCTGCGTAAGCGCCAAAAAAACTTACGTAATCAATGAAAAACTAGCTCACCGGCTGGCGCACCTTTCTTTTTACTGGTGCTGCTTTTCGCTTTTCTCCCTTTAGCCTAAAAAAGACAAAAAAAAACCACACAGGAGGGAAAAGGAAAGAAGACAGGGACCTGCCTGGTGTACGGATGTCTGTGGCCCTGGGTGCGGGTGGGGTCTCTCTTTTCTGTGTTTCCGCAAGGTGCAGCAGTATCCTGTTGGGGAAAATCTTTTTTAGGTGCGATGCGGGGCGGGGGGAGGGAGGGGGGCTTTACGCGTCTGACCGGTGCAATTTAAGCTGTCGGTTTGAGAAAAGAGATGAAGTGCATGAGCGCAGGTTGCTTGCCCCAAAAGAGCGCTTCCGTCCGCTTCGTCTGTTCCTTCGCCACGCCAGTTCAGAGCACCCGCAGGTTTGCTCAGCAGCTGAAGCTTCCGTGAAGGGTGTGCAGGCGCTCGTCCTCGTTGTTTTGCCGCTGCCGCCGCCGCTTCCCCAAGCAGCAGGACCTTGAAGCTGTCGTCTCACTACACGGCGTGCCGTGCTGCCGCGTTTGGTGTGTTTTTTGCGCTGCTGCTCGCGTGTCGGACAGCTCCCGGCTAGTGCTGGCCTCGAGCCCACAGCTTTGCAACCCTCGCGCAGGCCCCGACAATGGAAGAAGAAGACCGCAAGGCGGACGACTCCATGATGAGCCTGGGCTCAACGAATAATGGCGACGCCACGGTCTCTGACGACGGGAAACCGCTCGACACCCACGACATCCAGGAGGACAAAGGCGAAGTCCTGACCTACCAGGTGAGCCCCGTATACAAGGCCTCGTACTCGAACGTGGACGTTGTGGAAATGGAGGTGAACTCGTGTGCAGTAATGAGAAGACTGAAAGACTCGTATTTCAACGCAACCCAAATTCTCAAACTGGCAGGCCTGGACAGGCCAAAGCGGTCCAAGATGCTCGAGACCGAAATCTGCCAGGAGACCCACGAGAAGATCCAGGGAGGCTCCGGGAAGTACCAGGGCACGTGGATCCCTTACGAAAAGACAGTAGAGCTCTGCAGAAGGTATGGCATATATGACGTGCTTAAACCTCTGCTACTCTACAACCCCACCACTAACAGCGAAGGAACCCCAACAAAGGACCAGCTAGCAAGAGCGTACTCGACCTTGACGGAGGCTGATGAGGCCCAGAACACGCAGAATGCAGATAATGACGACGCAGATGCTAAAAGTTCAGGTTCACGAGTAAAGAAGATGAGGCTCGACGATGTGCTATCTCCCCTCGAGATTTACGACCACGACACGAAAGCGTCGAACCCAAACACCCCCTATACTATCAATCCAATCCCGGAACAAGAAGTTGATGAAAAGTCAAAGATGGTGATAGCTTCATTGTTTCTACCGAGCCAGAAAGATGTGACCTTGCTAGAGCTCGTCGGCGGTGACGAGTCTCAGTTGGAAGGAATCACAGTTGACGTGCCGATAGATGACAATGGCCAAACGGCACTTCACCTGGCAGCCACTCTGGGACGCGTATCCCTGGTCAGTGATTTGGTGAAGCGGGGTGCCAATAGAATCAGAGGCGACAACGATGGACAAACAGCATTGATTCGCGCTGTGCATGCTACCAACTGTTTAGAGAATTCCTGCTTCGAGAAGTTGCTGGACTTTTTGTATCCCTGCATAACTGTTCTCGACCATAAGGGTAGAACAGTTCTGCACCATATAGCCTACACATGTGGCCGGAAGGGGAGAAGTGATGCTTCCAAGTACTACCTAGAGACGCTGTTGGAGTGGGTGGTGAGACGCGGACCATCCTTACCGCAGGGCCAACAGCTCAGTTTGTCGAAGTTCATGCAAGATGTCGTTAATATCCCAGACCGCAATGGCGACTCCTGTCTCAACATTGCAGCAATGGTAGGAAACAAGCATATTATCCAGCAGTTGCTGGAAGTCGGCGCTGATCCAACGAAAGCAAACAAGGCAGGGGTGCGCCCGATTGACTGTGGTATAAACCTGAATTCGATTCAGAGCTTCCCAGGGTCTCTGGGCACCAAATACTCCTTAAGCCAGACCCATGATAGTAACGTGGGAGAAAAGTCCATGTTTTTTAAAAGTTCCCAAGTCAACCAAGGGGCACTATCCGAGCACAAGAACAGTCTTACGATACTGGATTCCATCCAGTCGTTTGTCTCACAGCTGGGGGCAGACTTCAAAGAGGAAATGGAAGCCAAGACTAAGCAGATTGATGAAATGCATCCCAAGTTACGTGAAAAGACCTACAAGCTGTCGGAGAAGAGAAAGCAGTTTGAGGAGTTTCAAAAGTATGCCCGGAAAATTGCGAGTTACAAAACAAAAATCATGAATCTTGACAGTGCCATCGATGAGGAAGAAACCAAATTCCAAGAGCAGACGAAGGAACTGCCTTTGGCTTCACACAGCTTCGAAGGTGACTTTGATGCTGATGAGCCTTTCACCGTGTGGTCCGTATTTCATGAGGTGGAACAAAAAGTTAACGATTTACAAGAAAACTCACCAAATCCAGAAAAAACACAAGTGGCTACCCTTCTTGAAACACTCGATCCACAAACGTTTATGAATCAAGAGCATGATGAGCTTCCCCCATCCATAGTTCTTGAAGCGCGTATCAAAGCTTACAAAAAGAACATTGACATGCTCGTCGAGAGAACCAAAAATAGTAAGTCTTCAAGTCAAAAGCTGGAGCAACAGTTCAAGCGAGTCATCGGATTGTGCATTGGAAGTGGAGCAGATGACATTGATGAAAAGCTGCTCACTAACTTGCTTTTAAGTGTCGAAAACGATCCTGACCCAGAGATTGGACAAATCAAAAAAGTGCTGAAGATTGTAAACGATTTAGACGGCAAGCTCAGCTAGCAAAACCTTTTATAATTCTCACCACGTCTGTACATTTATATGTAATTTTGGCATTTGTCCAACCTCAAAACGCATTGGAATAGGGATTTTTAGAGTAGTCTTTGTTAACACCCGGGTTGGATGAATGAGCCTGAGTTGCTATTGCGTACGGATCCCCTTTGTTTTTCAAACTGTTAGACATTGGAGACCCCCCTGATGAGCCGGCTGTATTCAATGAACCAGAAGAGGTAGCGTATCGAGAGTCGTAGCCTTGTGCAAATTGCGGGGGCTTCTGGTATTGTCTTTGTGTAGGTGGATATGGCTGCTGTGCCGGCTGCTGCATAGGATATTGTTGACGGTGCTGCGGTGGATATAACTGAGGATATGGCTGTGACTGCTGCTGTGGGTGCGGCTGTGAGTACTGCTGAGGATATTGTTGAGGGTACTGCTGTGGGTGCTGTTGTGGGTGCTGCTGTGGGTGCTGCTGTGGGTAAGATTGTGGGTACTGTTGTGGATGTTGTTGTGGATGTTGTTGTGGGTATTGTTGTGGGTATTGTTGTGGATACTGTTGAGGATATGGCTGCGGATATGACCTCTGCTGCTGACCTCCTGCAGAAGGAATGGGATACGCCGAATGTGAAGGTGATTGTGGATAAAATTGTTGTGAATGAGGTAGTGGGTTTGGAGGTCCATTTCTCTGCTGCTCTGAGCCAGGGTGAGGACCATTTCTCTGCTGCTCGGAGGCAGGTGGAGGCCGGCGTGCCCGCCCATGCTGCGGAGACTGTTGCTGGGCCGGCGCTTCGTCGGGACGAAACTGAGACAGTTGCTGTTGCTGTAGCTTCAAATCGTGTGTAGAAGAATATGGAGACTGAAGCCGTGGCTGCGATGGAACATTTGGCTGAGTTAAAGATTGCACGGATCCAGATGAAAGCGGAGTGTTGTACACTGATGACGAAGACTTCTGGTTATCACCAAGGTACGGCACCTGATGCGACACGACATTGTTTGGTGCCCTGTATTTTGGCTGAGTGAAATCATCCTGTGAGGATTGATATTGTTTGTATGTTCCAGGCAAAGCAGACTTTTGTGGACCTTGAATGGGGTTTTCGTCATTGAACTTGAGGGGAGAAGGTATTTGTCTCTGTTTTGGCAACACCCGAGTCTCATCAGAGTTTTCGACTTCTATTCGCACGGGAATTATATGCTCACGATTGACCGTATTAGGTTCAGAAGCAAGACCATTCTCAGAGTACTGCAAATTTGTTTGCATAGTATCATGGTAGGACCTGTTGAATTCCGAATATGGTGACAAAATTCTTTCAGAAGATAGATTAGCATTATCTGACGAATTTCTTTGATTTATTGTTGCCGGCGATCCAATGGAGTTCCGTACAGCAAATTTAGCCAACGGATATTGCGACAGTAAGGGACTTGAACCTGATGGTGCCCCAGATGCCTTACCAGATGAGTTAGCAGGATTGACAATTGGAATATCAAAATTATCTTCGTCATCCTCATCCTCATCTTCGTCATCCCCGTCAGAGTTCAACTCCTTAGGATAAAGATCGCTGGTGCTATCAGACTGATCTAACTTAATCTTCGAAAATGACCCCATCATGTTCGGATATTCATCAGCCCGTGGCCTTCCGGCAGGGTCAGGAATTTGAGCATATTTATTGTAAATGTTGACGAGTCCAGGCGAATCCGCATCATGTTTTCCCCGATTTTGGTTTGATATAGCTACACCATTCGAATGTTCTGCTTCAAAAGGCTCTGTAGAAGATTTCTCTGATGCAAATCCCTTGTTTATGCCTGGTGCTCCATACAAGTGATCCGATTCTGTTGTTGTAGCTGTAAGATTTGCCATATCTGGTGTCAACGGCAAGCGAGGTTTTTGGTCTGAATCAGCCGCTAGGTCTTTATTGGTCTGTGTCCGTTCCAGAGCTGAAGAGGGCAGTCTGGAAGGAGGAGGGAAGCTGGGAGACTTAGGGGAATCTGAGTACGACCTCACTTTACCTGAAGCAAGATCTTTGGAAAAGTCAAGCATACTTACAGCTCCAATGACGCCATCAGTTGAACCACATCCAGAATATCCCTTTGTCATTTTTGTTTTTAAAATTTCCTTGATGGCACCATTCCATTGAAGATCGGACCAAGACGATGTCGTGGGGCTTCCAGTTAGTTGCAACATATCATCTAATTCAAGATAGTGAACATTTGGCAACACAGGGAGGGAGAACAACAAGGAGCTTATATCCGTTTTGTCGGCGTTCAATCTTTTTGGGCGTCCATACAATTGGAACGTGTCCAAAAGAGGGATAATGAATCTAATGAGTGTATCATAACCTGGGACAGAAGAGTGCGCCTCAGGCATCAAAAATATCGAGCACTGCTTTCGTTCCTTCTCCCTGCGAAAGGTGATGAATCCATCAAGTTTGATCATTGTGCTATGATCTATGACTGTATAATCTTGTGGGTACACTGCATATATAGAGTCTGCGCCAACCAGGGTCGCAACGGCAAGTTTTTTCCCTTTCTTTTCAGACTCGTAAAAATGCACTTTTCCTGGAATGTATCTCTTGCTTTTCTTCTGGGCAGGCTCGATAACAACAAAATATCTCTTCCACGGCACTCCTGCCCCAAACCGCACGCTCACCCAGTCCTCGTGCTCAAACTTTGTCTCTGCGAGGATGACGCGTATGTCTGAGAGCATGGATCCTCTGGCACTAAGAAGGGCGCCGGTGTAGGCTTCTTGTAGTGATTTATACTCAAATGCGGCCAGTTTGAAAGCCGCATGCCATTTCTTATACTCCTCGGTGGAGGATATCTGGATCAGGAACCTGTTTTTCAGCGTGGTGGAGACGATAATTACATTTTCCAGTGTTCCACCACTCGAAGGCAAAGAATCGACGGCCTTGAAAGTGGCATCCGTGAAGTTGATGTAGAAAGGCTTATTTTCTTGTGCTCTTTGATTTTGGAGATCCTCGATGAGCTCTGCACTCCATGCGGCCAGCTGGTTGCCCGTCAAGACTGCGTACATTTCCGACCACTGTCGGTCGGCGGGATGTCCTTCTGAGTCGAGATCTTTCAGCAGCATGATCACTCCCTCATGGTACTTGCGGTGAGACTGGGCCGAGAGAAGCGTGACGATGGGAGACAGTGCGGGGCTGAGCTCGCCGCGGGATTCGGCCGTGGGGACCCGCTTGGGCAGGTGCGCGGACGGGGCTGCGTCCGCGGGAGAGCCTTCCTCTTTTTTCGAGAACGCCCGTAGTTTGTGCATGCTGTCTTGGGATCAGGCACCGCTGAGCACTGGCACCGTGTTTGTCTGTGCGCAGTGCCGGTTGCCGCTCTTCAATGGCGAGCGGGAGATACCAGGGCGGGGCGGAAGTGGGGACGCGACGTTCTAGCAGCAGCAGCGGCAGCAGCAGCAACGGCAGCGGCAACGGTCTATATGGAGGATCGACACACGCACGGGCGGTCTCGCTGTATTTATACGGTGTTTGCGCTACTCCTCGATTACAGTAAGTATAGTACAACAACAAAGTTTGTTGATCTTTAGTAGGTGTGTGTTTTTTTTTTTAGTTTCGCTCTCTCTGTTTTGTATGGCCCGTCCCGTCCCGTGCCAACTGCCCGGCCCCGCCCCGCCGCCCGCCGTGCGGAAGGCCCGGCGAGACGAAGAGCCACATGTATGAAAAAATAAAAGGAGCTGCACACCAGCTAAGAAAAGAAACACACACCGTAAAGCGAGAAGCGATACGGCGGTGCTGACATAATCGATGACGCGGGTCTGCCGCGGATGTCGAGGCTGGCGAGGAGGGAGGGGAGGAAGGAGGCTTAGTTAGGAGGGCGGACGGCGGCAGGGGGGAGGGAAGGATACAGGGAAGGGAAAGGTGGGGCTGAGTTCGCGTGTGTGAGGTGGCGCGGGTGGGGCGTGCGATTGCATATATTGCGGCCTGGGCCGGATGCAGGGCGGGGCGGCTTGTCTGTGAGAGAGTTTGCATTGACTGTTTTTTTTGCAAATGCCGGATGCCGCGTAGGAGAGTGAGCTTTCTATCGCAGGTTGTGCTTCAGACCGCCGTACGTCTGCTCGCCCGCCGGCAGCGGCGTCCGTGTGCGGAACGGCACCGGCATCGACAGCGACACGCTCACGCTCTTCCTGCTCGGCGACGGAAGCGCCGCCAGCTTGGGCACCGAGCGAGTAGCCTGGTTCGTGACCACCTGGGGCCGCACCGTGCGGTCGCTCTGGCGCATGGGGCCGCGGTTCTCCTTGTTGCCCTCGTCCCGCGCGCCAGCCCGCCCAGACAGAAGCTTGAACGACTTGGGGAAGAACGAGACAGGCCGTTCGTGTGGCTGCTGCAGGTCCTGGGTCTCGATGGACCCGGTGCTGAGCGACCCCGATTCGGTGTCGCAGTCCGTGTAGGAGGAGAGCTTTTCCCGAGACACAACGACGGCCTGCGTGCTTCTGCGGTTGAATAGATTGCACAGCTTGGTATACGGACTAGACACCAGCTGCGACTCGAGAGGTCCAAAGTTCACAACCCTGTGTGCCTCGCTTGGAGGATGCAAGTATGTCTTGTCTCCCGCCTTTTCCTGTGAACCTTGATGACGCACGCTCCAAGTCTGAACCCCCGTAAATTGGTTTTCCAGTCTCACGTCATCGAAGTGGGGCTCTCTCATTTCAGAAGCTCTCTTCTTACGATGCATGAGATACCAGACAAGTAGCCCGATTGCCGTCAGCAAGATGATCCCTAAAGGTATCGAAAGTCCAATGATCAGGGTGGTGTGGTCAGCAGTCGAGTCCGAGTCATACGATGACATCGCTGTCGTAATGGAGCTGACCCCTGTTGAACTCGGTATCGAGCTGACCAGCCCAAGTCGTCGGTCCACCTTTGCCTCAAAGTTGGCACCGACTGTGTATGTGGCGGTAGATGTCACTGTCGTGATGATGGTGGTTATCTCGTTCTCCGCGAGCAAAGTAACCTCGGACACAGCAATTCTTTCCATTTGCCGCTATTCGGGAGCCCATTTCTACATTGAGCTCCATGTATCCTTCTACTAGGCCAATGTTCCTTCGAACTATATACTTCGCGCTTTGGAGGGTCCCGAGGAAGGTGTTTCAGACGTTTCGGGGTCCTCGTCAACCTCTTTGCAGGAGATCTGTTTCAGATTCGGAAATGGTCGTTGCTACTAAATTTTGGACATTTTTTGTTCCTGCAGCTAAAGCCATACCTGCCGGGACGGCCATGTGAGGTACGGTGCACTCTCCTGCAGGAACGCGCCGAATCTTATATCCAACTGCCTAGCTGTCTTCAGAAGCATGAGTACTTGGCTATTGTTAAGAAAAAAAAAAGGTCTACTGCTTTTTCATTCACAAACACTGTCTGAGCTGCACTGTCAGTTTCTTTTGTAGTACTTGCCGGAAGTATGGAATGCAATCTCGGCTCGTCTTCTTTAGCCCTCGTACGGGAGACGACACACCTCACTGCCTGCGTGTGTGCGTGTTAAGTGGAACGAAAGCCTCCTTGCTCAGGCACGACTGGGAGCAGATAGACCCCCGTCACGTCTCTACCCTAGAGGTGCAGCTGACGTCATCAAAAGGTCTGCCCCCTCCGCCACACACACACACACACACACACCCCGCCCCGCGAAATGATCTGTAAAATATTACTGATAATAATTAAAAACTGCCAAGGACAGTAGGTAGTGGTGATTGGGTAAGAGAGGTCAACAGCCTGGTCCATCACCAAGGGAATCTTTGAACATTGTAGTGCTGGGCTACTTTGAAAGCGCGAGTGTTGGGTAACAGTGGCGGTGGCTTTGTTGCTTTGTGCTATAGCGTGTTTATCTATGGCCTGGCGCATATCCCGCTTATCACTCAAAAGTGAATAATACCCCTGACATACTCTGAGATTGAGATTCTGGCTCCCCAAGATAGTGCTAGTTTTGTGCTCAGTTAGACCCACGGTGTGAAGTTTAGATTGCAGTTGCGTTAGTTATTAGAGGTCTCATGGGACAGTCATTGTCTAGAACGTCCCCTATAGCAGGGCCGGCAGTGAGTCCTGTGGTAGGACCGTTGGATGTGTCCGACGGCTCGGTCCTTGAAAGATCAAGGCGTTCGTCCCTTTTGCGATCAAAGACACGGCGACTATCGTCCTTCTCTCTGAATATGTCGAAACGAAGAAGAGGAAGCTTGCTCCACCACTTCAAGAAATCGCGGAGGGGCAATGACTCAAACTTTGCAGCTCCTCTGCAAGCGGCGGTAAATGACCTTGAGCCTTCCCCCAATTTGGAAAGCAGCGTGGAAGAAAATGATACTACAGACAGTACACCGCTATTTGAGTCTACTATGGAACAGCCAGCTGCTGCGACAGCAACTTCTGTGACAACCCAGAGCTCTGTGAGATCAAGGGCGTCAGCTGCATCCAACGGAGCATCTTCCATAACAGAAGACGGTATCCGAAACGAGACTGAGATTCCTGCCGAGATACATTCTGACATAGACTCGTCTCTGGTCAACCAATTCCGAACTTTATCTGCCCTTCTTGAGAGCGTAACATTGAGCACACTTCGCAGACTCATGAACTCGGATGATCCGGGAGTAAATTCTGATTCATTTAATCCGTCGTCTTATTTGGAAAATGAAGACTACAACGGTGTCCGCATATACCCCGCTAATCGCATAGACAATGAAATAGAGCAAGATCCTAGCTTCTTTGATTTTCTTCGTGATCTCAACACTCGAAATTTATTGCATCATGAATTGGGCGATCAGGCTTCTGCCAGTGAGAATCTTAGCTTCTTCAGAGCATTTCGTTTTAACAGCTCAAATCGCCTTGGATTTAACTCAACGCTACAACACTTTGAACGTCTGATACCGGTTTTGATTGTTGGCGTTGTAGGCTTGAATGACAATCAATCGAGCCCTGCGAACGAAACTCTTGACAGAAATAACAGACCCAATGTGGAAACCGAAGTTTCAGCTAATATTGATACTGATAGAGTGCCACCGGAGAGTACAGAAGAAGGGATTGCTGCATCCCCGCCAACTGCAACTGAAAGTACTGCAGATGATACCTACAGGTCCTGGATTATTATAGTCATGGCACACCATTATTCGTCTAATGACCCATTGCTTAGTTCTATGCCTTTATTTATCAGCTTGCTTACAAACTATGTGACTAATGGCGACAGTAATTTGTCTGGTCCTCTGACACCCCCGACTATGAACTCTGACTTGAACTCATTTCGAGATTCGTTATTCCAAATTTTCAACAAAGGAAAGCGAATCGGCCAAGGGGAACTTGACTCCAATACAGACAGTTTGTTCGTATTCAGAAAATCTCCGGGAGAAACGACACCTTTACTGCAAGAGTCGGAGACCAAGGCCGATTCCAATTCTGAAAATTTGCCATCCAGAACAGTTTTCTTTGAACCTGGCGATCGCTGTCCTATATGTTTGCTTGATTACGAGGATGGGGATTTAGGAAGAAGTCTCGGCTGCGATCATTATTTCCATAAGGACTGTATTGACCAATGGTTGCTCAGTGACAACAGCTGTCCAATCTGTCGTCGACAGGGATTTTGATACATGAGACTTGCGCACAATAAAGCATACACTCAACCGTTAAGTACCTGGCTTAGCTTACCTCCATAATTGTTTAAGATTTTATGGGGCACAGTCGGCTTCTGAAATAGATCTAGACTTTTTTTAGGAACTGATGCTCCGACGGCCAAGTTTTTAACTTTGCTGATCGCATCTTGAGAAGTGTCATTGAGACTCATGAACGTTGCTAGAAGTCCCGCTGCAATCGCTGCAGACATTGAGGTCCCAGATTTTATCGTGACTAGTTCTGATGATGGCGATAAAGTCGAGACATTTATTCCGTCACTGTATATGTCCACGCATTCGCCCCAGTTAGTGAAAAAGCTGAGGCTGTCACTATGGACATCAATCGAGCCGACCGTAAGGGCTTCTTTAAGGGAAGCGGGACTGAACTGGCATGCATCGGATTGAGAGTTGCCTGCGGCAGCAACAATTCCGAATCCCTTTTTAGCGACTTGTCTTAGGGCGTCATTGAAGATGTTGTTTCTCTCGGTAACCATTGCTAGAAGTACAACGCCTGGCTCTTCATTGTCAGTAAGCTGTCTAAGTCCCTCGATTATGAGACTGAGATTGCTTTTACCGTGCTCGTCGAATACACGATAATCCACAAGAGCACATCTTTTGTTGACACCGAAGAGCTCAGATCCTATCAGGCCCGCGACTGCAGTTCCATGGCCATTCAAATCGCCCAAGACACCCTCGCGATACAGGCTTGCTCCCAGCCTTGCACGTCCGTTGAGGTCGGGATGTTCAAGCTTGACGCCGGTGTCAAAGATATAGACAGGAATGTCATTTCCCAGGTCAGAGTCATAGTAAAAGTCCATAAGTTGGTTTCTTTTCACTCTTTCTGTCTGCGAGATTCTGACTAGGTGTTTTGGAGCAAACTCTTGAACATTGGCTATCTGTACTGACCTGTCGAGAGATATTCTTTTTATTGACTGATCGAAGTACGCAGACTGGATGAGGTTCATGTCGAAGTCTCCATAGCATGCCTTGAAGTCTCCGATTTCAACGAACTTGAATACTGGCTCGGGGCTTGAGGCATCAGTTTTGGAAGAGGCCTTCAGCAGATGGAGATATTTTGCTTCAAATAATCTGGCGCTTTCGCCGGACTCCAGTTCCAAGATTACTTTGAGCGCGAACGTGAGGTGGGTCAGTGCGAGCAAGATCGGCCACCTGAAGGGAAGCATCCGTCTTTAGTGATATTCCTATGATTGAGTCCAAGCAACCATGGCAATGGAGGAGCGAGTTGCAGGGAAAGATGTGGGAGTTGGGGAGGAGCAGTTATTTTTAAGCCCTGTTAAATTTTTTTTAGCAGTAATGTGTGAGGCTGTGCTTAATTGTGATGAGAGTGTCTATAAGCTGAGTATGTCGTCAAACGCCGAGCTGTCTTCTGCCTTGGCAGCGTAGAAATCAGTAAGATCTGTGTCTGACTCTGAGCCGGAGTCACGCCGAGAAGTGGGGCCTAGAACAAAGGACAATTGATCGGGGGAGGACGCTGGAGGTAAGTCTGCGATTAGGAGATGGGGGTCTCTGTTTTCTGGTTGGGTGTGGCCTGTGTGCTGCTGTGTGCGGTTCCTCTGTTTGCGCGCCAGGTACTTTTGCCTTCGTGCGTCGCTCTCTGTGACTTCGTACTCTCTGTACTTTGCGAGGTAGATTTTGAGAGTTTCTGCGTAGTTTTCGAATCCGAGAGAGTACATTGACAGAAGCACGTCTTCGCCGTTGAGTGTCTTGCGCTTTTCTATGGCACATTTTTCAGCAGCCTGGGAGGTGATGAAGGAGATAAACTCGGAGACGCATTCCTGCATGCACTGTTTGGCCTCTTTGGAGAGCTTGCCGTGGGGAGGCAAGGCGTTTCTCATGACACGGCCGACTAGGAGCCAACGGAGGCGGGGGCGTGTTAGTCGAGGGCTTTTTGCTGTGTGGAGGGATAGAGTGTGTGTGGGTTGTGGGTGCGACCTACCGTTAGCTATGGGGAGCCATCTGTCCTGCTCTGGTATTTCGGGTACCGATTGGGGATGGGGCGCCATTACTGAGGGGCCTGGCTGGGGCACATTAGAGCAGGGGTGAGGGGAGGGGGTGGGGTAGTAGCCGGCGCTGCTATCAGTCTGTTTGGTGGGGAGAGAGAGAAAGAGAGAGGCGCGGGTGTCGGACCGATCTCTCGAGAGAACAGAGGATCTCCGGGTTGTTCAAGCCACCACGGGGTTATCGATCTTTAGGCATATGTTGTGGGAGCGACGCGTCGATCGGGGCGACGTTTGGCGGCGGGTGGGTTATTTTATTTTTTTGCTTTTTTCAAGGGGTCCCCCCGGCCTGCGCGCTTCCCCTGGCATATGGGCGGAGATCATCGGCGAGGAAGGGGGATGGGGGGTGGGCGGAATGGGTGGGATCTGGCGCTTAAATGGTGAGCCGGGGAGCAAGGGAGGACAGAGGCGGGGAGGGGTGTTGCTACGTGGGGCAGGTTTTTGCTGGGAAAAGAGGCGGCTGCCCCGGAGAAGAGGCGCGTGGCGGGCGGGTGGCGGACAGGGCAGGGCAGGCGGCTGGGTGAGGAGCAAGGGGGCCAGCGCAGTGCTGAGAGAGAGCGAGAGAGAGCCGCTGCGGAACTAGTACCAATGTGTCAAAAAAATCTGAAATACCGAGAAATTTAAAAATCCTCTAAAAAGTTATGCAGATCTGGTGTAGAGATGCATGTAGAGGGGCGTCAAGGAGGCGGGGGCTCAAGGGAGGGAGCTCAAAGGAGGGGGGGGGGGCCATTTTTCTTACGGACGTTGCCCTGACTCCTGCACACAGAGTGTGTGCAGCGCAGCGGTGGGGAGCTGTTATGGCGTAGAGGGCCGGCCAGGGGGAGCGAGGACCGCGATGGGTGCTGTTTGGTGTGTTTGTGACGAGGGAGGAGGCCCGGCCGGGGGGCAGCAGAGCAGCCCAGCCGGACTGTTTGGTGACGGCGCTGCTGCACGCCAAGTTTGCGCGCGCGCGCAGGGCTGTTTCTCTCAGGGTGCGTTGGTGCTTAGCGGAGGTGAAACGGGCGGGCGACGCGCCTTTGTGTGGGTGGAGTGGAGTGGCGCCCCCCTGCCTGTGTTCGGTTAGGGGAGGCCCAAAAAAAACAGGACCGCGTCACAGGAGCGCGTCTGGCGCTCCCCCCCCGGCGGGGGGCCAAAGGGAAATTCCCCCCCCCCGCGCCTTCCCTCCGGGGGGGCCTGCGCGACGCGCGACGCGCGCCACGCGCTTTTAGGGGGCCGCCAAAAAGTTTTTTGTGGCAGAAACCGGGCAGGGCGCGCCGGGGCAGCCGGGGGCAGAGACCGGGACCGGGACGCCACGCGTGTCCACCGCGCGAGCGCGCGCGCGCGCGGTCGCGGTCGCGCATTCCCTCCCATTACAGGAGACGGAGGAAAAATAGACAAAGGGGAGAGGGTCTCTTTCCCTAAAGGCTCAAATCTCGGCCTTACAGGGCTGCAATGGAGGAAGGGGGCAGTGGGCAGGCAGCGCACAGCACCCACACATATATAAGAATCTCAATCTGCATATTGCACTTCGCGGCCCTCCCCCTCCTCGCCATTGCAAGCACCACCACCACCACCACCACCGATTCCAGCACAGAATACCCTGTATTCCCTGCCCCCCCCCATCCCATCCCCTTTTATTCCCCCCTCACCGCCCCATACTCTGCGCGCTCTCTCCTCGCCCGGTCCGAGCCCCCCCATCCCTCACCGCCGGCGTCCCGTATCCGCAGCAACTCGCGGACTCCCCTTTCCCTCCCCCACCAGCTCCGAACCGCCGCGTACCGGCTCCCGCGACAAACATACGCGTAGGCCTCCCCGCCACAAGCACAGCCACCAGTCTCCGCAATTGGCCGCGCAAAAAAAGCCCCACAGCCAGGTCTGAAGAGCGCGCTGCAGCCCCCTCCACAAGGTCGCAGCAACTTCTCTCCACACGCCCCTCCTACCCCTTGCACACGGTGACCATCTGTATATGCAAACTACCCCTGCTGTCTGTGCCCGCCAGGCGACGTGCCTCTTTTGATCAGTCACATCTTCAAGTTCATATCTACATCTCCCCAGAAAATTTATCATATAAAGCAAGGCCCAGCACGCTGTCATCTGTAACGAGATCACTGCCCATCGACATCACCCTATTGGCATGCGGAAACACCAAACATCAGCCATGACAGACAAAAAGCTATACGGCCCCCTTAAAAAAGGCCACCCAGCCCTATACCACCCGGTCCTCGAGGCCGTCGAAAACCGCACAAACAGAAGCATCGTCAACGAATATCTCTCGCCTATTTGCAACCATCTCAGACACCTTGAAACAGGCTCAGAGGTGAGCCCGTCAATGATAGATCTTCAGCCAGAGGTCAAATGGTTCATGAGACCGTACCTCGTGAATTTCATCATCCAAATGCACTCCTCGTTGAAGCTCAAACCGCAAACACTCTTTCTCTGCTGGAACATAATAGATCGTTACTGCGCGAAAAGAATAGCTTTCAAGCAACATTACCAGCTGATCGGCTGTACCGCCCTCTGGATCGCGGCTAAATACGAGGACAAGAAGTCCCGAGTTCCCACTGTCAACGAGCTCAGTCTCATGTGTTCCAACGTCTACGATGAAAGTATGTTCAAGGAAATGGAGATACACATCCTCAGCACGCTTGGCTGGTCGTTGGGACATACCTCGTTGGAAGATATCCTACAGCTCTCCATCAAATACTGCGACCACGATGGCAAGGAAAGGCTCGATAGCCCCGTTGAACAGTATAGAACAAACTCGCCCACTGTCAGCGCGATTCTTGCCATAAGCAGGTATTTATGTGAGCTGTCACTTTATGAGCGAGACTATCTTGACTACAAACCATCTTTGGTAGCAATTACAGCTCATCTTATGGCATGCTCGGTTTTGAAAATCAACACAGGGGCCTCGTACCTTGAAAATATGTTCACCCGGCACCAAATGAGCAAGTTTCAGGCGCGCAATAAGCAACTTCCGACCCCAATCACTCCTTCCAAAGGGTTTTTGCACCTCTACGATGACTGCGATGATGACAGCTTGGACATCAAATCGTATGTTTCCGATGTTGAGAATCAGGATCCTACTCAGCCATGCGGACCTTTCGTCAACGGGTTTGACGGAATTAAAACTATTTCACAGCTCCGCACAATTTCTATTCGTCTTTTAAAGTCCCTGCTGAGCCCTTCAGAGGTGCTAGTGGAAAAGTACTCTCAGCTCGGAGTCATTACTGTTGTCAAGAAGTTCATCCACGAAAGCGATTTGGATCGGTTGCAAACTAGCAAGGAACTTGAAAACTTGGACTCCCTTTCTCCAGATACCCGAGAAGAGTTATCTAATATTCTCCTCAACCTTGAAGGACTCTCGGTGATAACGCCACCTTCCTTCCCACAACAGCTGAACAATTTGTATCAGTCACCTTCATTGAGCAAGTCCGGTTCGTCGCCATTTAACTCGCCTTCTAATTTGTCCTCATTCAGTTCAATCTCGTCACAGACTACTTATGATTCTACATTTGACGAGATTGGAACTGGCCATAAAATGCCCACAATCTTGACACCGGCAAACGCGATTGGAAAATACCCCAACTCTTCACCAATACTGAACAGCCCGAGCCGATGAGTTGTTGAACGAAACACACTTTCGGGAGGGATGGATGAGCTAGACATCGCATTTTCATGACAGCTGTTGTAGGATTATGAAGAGGTGCCCCCTCTTTATTCCCACTATACTTGCTTTGTCATTGTCACAGTGGATCATCTATTTTACTCGTGTGTTGCATGTATCTACGTACTATTCATCGAAAGAAACCCACATTAATGCAAAGCTATACATGTAAAATCCTCCCTTAATCGCTCATTTCGACAGATGAAGTTGTTTCCGATATATGTTCAACTGATTCCACGTTTTGGACAACCGCAAGGCTCGTGATCAGAACATCTCCGCTCGCCTCTGTTGAGGTATCATCAGCCTCATATTCATATTCAACATCGCTGTATTTGGACGCCTTGTGAGGCATCTGCGGCCCTTCCCTATAAGCAAACACAGAGTCCTGGGATGAAGGGCGGGAAAGGCCCACAATTTTGCTGACGAGCCGGCTTTTTCTCTTCTTCAAGGACAGTGACGGAGACGGCGGGCCCTCCCCTGAGGCCGATGAGGTCACACTGTAAGCAGGGCTATAATGCTGGGAAGGAATAAAGTCGGTCTCTATGTATGTGTCTCTTGTGATGACAATATAAGTTAGGAGTATTAGAGTGATCATCAGATTAAGGTAATTGAGCCTCTTCTGGAAGTTCAACGATTGATGGAAACGGCCGAACCTGGAGTCGTTTTCAAAGAGCACATCTCTAAACTTGAAGTTTTGATGGTCAAACAAATTTTCGAAGTTGGAGGCCAGCTCAGCGTTGAGGAGCCTGAAATTGCTGATCTGACCCAACATTGTTTGGTTCAGTTGATTTATTAAGTTGTTGAATCGCGCGTTCTGACGAAGTTCCAAGTTTTCGAACGCTGTAGAAAGAATTTTAGACTGCTCCTCGATGTACAGTAATGAAAGAGTCGCATTAGACTCTAACAAGCTGATCCGCTTGAGAATGTTCTTATAGATAGACTCTTGCGTCCCTGTGCTGGGCGAAGCCATCTTTGGCTTGTACTCCGCAGGAATTTCATCCACCTCACAAAGCTCCGGAGTTTGATATTCTTTGAGGAACTCGTTTAACCCCAAGTAAGGGCTGATGATGCAATCCTCATCATTTTCGCTCGCATCTATGAAATTCATTTCCCAGTAGCTGTTGTTGTGCAGAGAAACATTGAATGATGGAGACCTGTAGTCTGGCGTCTTGCCGTTTGCAACCTGCTCATTCTGGGTTTCAGCCTGCGACCCCGCTTCATGAACAAGTCCTGTCTGAGATTCCAGCTCAGAGTGTCCTTGCTCTTCTTTGAACTGCTCAATCATCGTTTTCCCGTGCACCTGGATAGATGATATCGGGCAGTAGAATTCGTCTCCGTAGTAGGACAAGATCTCAATTTTCAGAAACTTTGCCCAGATCAAAGGGTTCTCAACTTTGAATAGCTGCAGTCTTCTGACATTGGCCGCCTGGAATTCGCCCAGGAGTTTCCAACTGGTCGCGGGGAACCGGTCACTGATCGACACACGTATATCCTTGAACATTGAAGAGAAGAACTCGTAGTTTCCAACCAACACTTCATCGACGAGGATGTCTTCGCATAGTTCTATAATTACGAACTTATTTGGAGAGTGACATTCGTTCAGCAAGTACGAGTCCTTATTTTCGTTCAGGATCGCGCTCGCGCCCTTAGCTTCTGAGTTAGTTTTCACAATCGTGGCAGCGCAGTCGAAAGAGGCAAAGTTGAATCGGTCTTTATACAAGGTGCCCCGCTCCTCCTGCTCGGAGTCGCTCTTTCCGCCAAACATGGATATCTCAATCTCCATTTCTTCGCCCACGACGCCCAGCAGGCTGTTGTCTGGCTTTTGGTGTGAAGTTCGGTGTTTCTGGACATGCCGCGGGTCGGAGACCTTGGCTGACTCTTCGTTATTTATCTTCTTCTGTTTCCACTCCTCAAAAGTGAGGAAGTACCCATTGAGCTCCTGCTCCTGCGGCTGTTCCTGCTCCTGCTCCTGTTCCTGCTCCTGCTCTTGTGGCTGCTCCTCCAGTGCAGTTGCTGTGCTTTCGGTGGCATTGGGCTGCTGGCCAACTGGCCGCGCCTGCGCTCCAGCGGTCTCGGGCGGCCGGGCTGCGGAAAGCGCCACCGCAGATCCTGCTGAGAGCGTCCCAGAGACACTGCTCTCGGGCGCCGCACCCGCTGCGCCACGGTCGTCCAGCAGGGGGAATCCTGGCGCTGCTCTGCACTTTGCCTCGTCCACGCCCGCGCTGCACGCCTGTAGCGCAACGCCCGCCGCGGCCCACACGGGCAGCAGCAGCAGCAGCAGCAGCAGCAGCAGCGGCACGGCGGCCAGCAAGGACCCGGGTGGGGGCCCCAGTAGCATTATGTGTCTCTGCCTGTGTCTGTGTCTCTGCCTGTGCTATCTTTTGGCAAGGCGGGGGGGGGGGGGGGAGCTAAAAAGGTCTGCTCAAAGGGCCCGTCGCTGCTGTATGGCCCCGCCACACCAGCAGCCACACGGTATCGGTCCACAGAGCAGCTGTTCGTGCAGATAACACCGCCTGCCCTGTCTCACCCGGCACTGCCAGCACCTCGTGTCACCCTCGCGCACGACGGGAATTGCAGGTAACCACGGGAGACGGCCCTCGCAGCAGTCTTTGTGCAGTTCACTCGCGGCGAGGGAGGGTCGTTTTTTAAAAAGCTTCTCCCACCTGCTAAGCTGGGCTTAGTCATGCATTGGATAACCCGTGCGAGCGCACTGGGGCTTCCTGACGTGTGCTAGAGGAGCAGAGAGACCAAGAGAGAAGGCGGTAAGACAGATGAAGACGGAAAGCCGCCAGACCCAAGTGAACCCCAGCCCCTTTGCTGCTCCTGCTCCTGCTCCTCCGCTAGGACTACTAACTACTCACCACTATATATGTACACTGTAATATGTGTATCTACCGTGCTAGTGTACGTACTGGAGCTACCAACGGCTTTTTTCGGCTTTCACCCGTACACCGTCTCTTTATAGTGTATGTATGATTTTTTTCGTTTGGTGTGAGGCGGGCCAGTGGAAGAGCGGAGCTTACTTCTGCGTCTGTTCTGCACATAAGCGTGGACCACAGACACCGCTAGTGGTGCCCAGCTCGACCTCAGCAAGCGCGTCACCGGAGGTTCGTGCTGCTGGTGGCCATGTCGGACCAGCTGCGGTTTTGCACAGTATGTGCTTCAAACAACAACCGGTAAGTTGCTGCGGCTGAAGAGAAAACAGAAACGAAAAAAGCGGCAAAATGCCACCCCTCCCACAACGGAGTGCTAACCTCGTTGCAAGATCCATGGAGGCCCACAAGGTGCTCCAGGAGGCTGGGTATACAGTGCGATCGTATGGCACGGGATCCGCTGTGCGGCTGCCGGGCCCTACGGTCGACAAGCCGAACGTCTTCCCCTTTGGAACGCCATACACAAAAATTCTGGAGGTGCTGAACTCGCAGGATACCAAAATGCACAAGGCCAACGGGGTGCTCAGCATGACGAAGCGGAACATCGAGATCAAGAAGGCGCCCGAGCGGTGGCCGTACCTAAACCAGCCGCAGCAGGTGCTGCCCGCCGAGGAGCACCCTGGGTTCGCGAACGAGCTGGACTTTGAGGTTGTCATTACGTGCGAGGAGCGGTGCTTTGACTCCGTCATTGAGGATTTCTTAGGACGCAACTACTTCCGGCCGAGCCACACATTGCAGACGGTGCACTGCTTTAATGTTGAGATCAGAGATGAACACGAGAGTGCCCTGGTGGGCGGGCAGGCAATCCTCGACTTGGCAGACTCGCTCAGCCGCATACACAAGATAAGTCTTGATGACCTGGACGCTGTTCCGTTCGAGGACGAGATTCCAGACACAATCTGTGCATGGCAGGAACGGCACCCAAACCTGCCTATCATCTACTGCGTTTGCTACCACTAGACCGATTAAACTTGCGGGACAGAGAATATGACAATTAATAGAGTAATAAAATGCTAGCGAATCCTTCAAACAGGACTTGATAAATAAATACCATATGAAAGGTAACAAGTACATCGGAGAAGCAACAAAAGCCTTATCCTTTCACCATGACACGTCTGCCGTTGACAAACACTTGCGTCACGTTTCTGTCATCACCGTTAAAGAGCCACTTGTCAATAAGGTCCTGGAACTTACTGAAGGATGCCTTCTCCTCAATCTGCCCCCATTGAGGGTTCTGGAACTCAAAAGTGTCAATATTTGAACCGGCACAGTCAAGCTGAATGAGCTGGGCGTCAAACTTGTAGCCGACTTTGAAAACCCCCACTTTCTTCTCAATATCAAGAACTTTGGCACCACCCACAGTGGCAAGGTAGAGCACGTCGTTCGTGCTCAGCTTCTCAGCATCGTTTTCTGTCTTCATAACGAGATGGTTCGACACCAGCAGAGCATGCTTTGCAACCTGCAAAACAGAGGGTGTGAAACCACCCGAGCAGTCAGTCCCCAAACTGACATTCACATTGTGGTCAAGGAGCCATCTCACCCGTGCTTCTCCAGAGGTGATGGACGAGTTCGAAGTGGGACAGTGTGATACTCCGGAGCCAGTCCTGATTAGTAGGTCTCGCTCTTCGTCAGAAAGATGGATGCAGTGGGCCAATATCGTTTTTCGTCCCAGAATGCCTGTCTTATAGTAGATGTCTGTGTAGCTTTCATGCTGAGGGAACAGTTGTTTAGTCCACTCTATTTCACGCTTGTTCTCGGACAAGTGCGTTTGGCAATGGAGATTTTTAGTTTTGCGGAGATCACCTAGCCACTTCAACAGTGGCTCTGTGCAGGAACCTGCAAACCGCGGGGTCAGAATAGGCAGCACCAGCTCGCCGCTTGGGTCTCTGCGTTGTATGTGTTCAATCACCTGCATCTGCGACTCCTTGCACTCCTCCAATGTTTCTATGTAGTGGTCTGGAGAATTCTGGTTCATGCAGACTTTGCCAACGAGGGCTCTCTGGCCCTTCTCCAAAGCGACATCAGCCAGGATGTTTGATCCGTCAGCGTGTATAGTGGCAAAGTAGGAGGCAGTTGTTGTGCCGTTGCTAAGAGTCCGATTGATCACCTTTGAGTAAATGTGACGCGCCACCACCAGCTCGCGGAAGGAGGACTCTAGAGGGAACGTGTATTTCTCGAGCCAGTCCAGGAGGGTAGAGTCCCCAAAGATCCCGTTGTTAGGGAACTGTGAGGCATGGACGTGCGTGTCGATGAAACCGGGGAAAAAGAACTTGTTCTCAGAGTCCGAGACATCGACGATATCTATCTGGGAGGCATCGAGACCAGTGGCTTGTGCTGCGTGCTCGCGGGGAGTCTTGCAGTGTGGTTCCACAAAGACAATCACTCCGTTTTCGTCGACGCCAACCGCGCACTTGACCAGCACCTCAAGGATGCCGAGTACTGGCGTGTGGGCAAACGTCCCATAGTAGCAGGTGAACCGTATTGGCTGCGAGGCGAGGGCCAGTATTTTATCTTTGAAGAAGTCTGATTTGGATGTGAGTGTCTGTGGGTCTGTGGTTTGCGCAGAGATCCCCGGTATTGGGTCCTTTACGCCTGTGAGTGCCACTGACATGCTTGGCTGCTTGCGTGGTGTTGCTCACAGCGAACTGGCTGGCTAGCGGAGGGAAGAGGAGGAAGCGTACCAGTGCTGCCTCTTTATACCCCCGGCCGCCAAGACGCTCTAGTGCTTGTGTTTTTTTATCTTGCTGACACACGCTTCAGGCCTCTTCCCGCGGAAGTCTCCGCGGCAAACCCGGCACCGTTTGGTTCCGGAATACGCGTAGTGCTGCGGCAAGGGAAAAAAAAACTGCCAACCACCACCACACACACAATAACGCTGGCCGCGCCGAATGGCGGGCATCACAGGCACTCCCTAAAAGAGGCCAAAGTAGAAGAAAGAGGCAGGCACAGAGGCAGGCACAGAGGCAGGCGCAGAGCGGCCTCTGATCTCCTTCGGGCACGAACTTCCCTATTGGAGGCGCGGCCCCATGCAGGACGCCATCAGCGCCTTCCCCCCCCCACTCACAGCGGATACAGAATACAGTGCAAGTCAGAAAAATTGAGTAAGAGCAGCTATGCGGGAAAGGACTGTAGAGTCACGTGACAATGTACATAGCATGTATCACGTGATGCTTGTTTCTCTCTTTCCAAAAGCCATGTCTGGTGGGAGCACTCAATCTTTCTGATTTGCACTCTGTGTGTGTGTGTGTGTGTGTGAAGTATCCATCGCTGGAGGAAAGAAACTCCCTCGCTTGTTTTTTGTTTTTTCTCCTCCTTCTCTGGAGCTCGGCTCCTTCCTTAGTTGGGTCCCCCGCGCTCAAGTTGTTTTCTGCCTCTCTATTCTTTCAGCAACCCGTCGCGCCAGGGCCCTGTTCCTTCACGGGGCCCTTTGTTCACTGAGGGACACACAATGAGCGGTGGGTTTTCTGCTCAGGCCCACCGCTCAGCTATAAAGCCGCCGCGCTTTTGTTGGCACCCCCCCGGAGGCGTCTCTCTAGTTAGTGTAGTAGCATAACATCACATCAGAAAACTTACTTCTCCAACAATGGTCGCCGTCAAGAACCTCTTCATCGCCGTGCTCTGCCTCGCCTCCCCAGCCGTCGTCCACGCCATCGCCGCACCGGAGGCTAACGCCATCGCCATCGCTGAGGCTGACATTGAGAAGTACAAGTCCAAGATCAGCAGTCTGAAGAACAAAATGAAGGGCACCACCACTTCAACCTCTTCAGACGACTGCGACAGCGCCACCAAGACCACCATCGTCACCACCACCTTGTCCTCTTCCTCCGACGACTGTGACACTGCCACAAAGGCTTGATTCCGTGGTGGAAGGTGGCTGGCTGCTTGAGTGACAAACGCTTTAATGCACTCCCTCACTTTAACTACTGCCTTAGTTCTTCTATGGCGTCTTTAATCCTTTTTTTTTCTTTTTTGAAATTTCCAGTATCTTTATTAATTCCCGGTTTTGGATATCCATTTTTCTCTCTTTTGACTTTCCTTTGTCTTTAGCGCTAATTTCATACCAACACTCCTTTACTCTCCAGTATTGCACATCCATCCATCCATCTCATCCCCCTCTATTCCAACTCCCCTCTCCCCCTACCCGTCTCCCTCTTTTCCTCTCTTTCCCCTTTTAGATATGGTGCACGGAGGTTTTGGGAAGGTCCTTTTTTTTTCGTTCAGGAACCATTCTGCCATTTTCCCGCGCGGTTCATCGTGATCACCACCAATAAAAGAATCCGAATTGGAAAAACACTACAAATATATCACAAGCCAGTACAGCAGCATCTACTATACCACGGCTCAGGCATAACTAGAGAACCACCCCGGATTTTCCCGAGAAGCTGCTCAGACAACATGGCTAACGTAAGTTATAGCTAGCTGCTCCCTATTGAAGAATGAAACCCCGCAAACTAACCAAGTCTCTCCCCCAGTACATAAACCTCGCACCATTCAAAAAGACTAGGCTCATCTCTGGCCAAAACCCTGCCGTCGTCAGAGCCTATGGCCCTAACCTCGCTCTTTGGGGTGCGGCCGCCGGATTTGGACTTTTCACATTCATTGAACACTGGCCCATCTTCCAGAAGAATGTGTTCTCGCAAATCCCTTACTTTGGTGCCCACTGGGTGCACGACGTCGATCCTGAAGACCTGCCACAGTAAAGAACTGAAACTGCCGGGTCTCTTTGCCACTCTTGGTGATATCACAATCTAAATACGTTACTGATATAACACTCTAAGTGTCTATAAATATAGGTCCAAGTCGTAAATCTTTTGTTCCCCATCAAAAATGTATACATCGTATTTTTCTTGCGTTATAGACTGTCTAGATCATCATCCGTGCCTGATTGACTGTACAGCTCGTTTGACTCGTCAGCCTCAGATTCGTCATCTTCTTCCTCCGTGTCCGAGGCGCATCCTACAAGCGCCCACTCAATCCCAGTAACCTCCTCCAAGCGCTCGAGAATATCGTCCATCGGAGTGAAAAGTCCAAACTGCTTCATCTCTCCATCAAATGAATGCAGCATCCCGACAGCCCCCAGCCCATACTCTTCTTCTCTGCTCGCGGCGGAAGAAGCAGGCTTTAGGTTATCAATAAGCGAAGACAGCAGCGATCTTTTGGAAGTCGATGGAGCAAAACCTTTTTGACCAGCCGACACCGCTTCTCCTTGCGCCGTCATCAGCGACTGCAGCGGAGGCTTGTTCATATCTGAAAGTTTTGTCAGGATCAGAGAGCCCGAGTCACCTCCCGAGGCAAAGTCCTTTTTCGATGACGAAACCACGAACTCAGACGTTTTCAAGGAACCATCAGACCAGTGAACAAGCTTCAGGCCGTTGAGACGCCCATTTGTGTACTTCGTTGTAGAGCCAACTTTGAATACTTCGAGCCCGGTGTAGTCAAGCATTGAATGGGTACTATCAAGCTTTTGTTTCCTCTTCAAGTGAATGACCTTGCGCACATTCAAGTTCGAGAACATCAACGATGGGTCAAACTCACTCAGATCAAGGTCATCGCCCAAATAATTCAAATATTTTTTGTTTGTAGCAGCATCCTTGTGGATCTTGATAATCGCCAAATCTGAAAGCCGGTTGGATGTGATGAGGCGTTCCCCCCATATGATCTGACCGAAAGAAGACTCCGGCATATTTCTCATAACCTTGGTTCCCTTGATGGTCACCTCAACAGCAGGATATGTGTCTTCTAACTGTCTCACAGCACTGTCATACGCCTTGAACTCTTCCGAGGTCGCCCGATATTTAAGTCTTTCACTCGCTAAGGCCCCTTTATAAAGGTTGATCAAAACAGGGGAGGGAATAGAAACAACAGGATATTCTCCATCTTTGCCATTCGCCTCACCAAGAACAACGTGGGCGCACGTTAAGCCAAAAACTGAATTGGCATACTTTAGTATCTTTGGGTTCTTGCAGCTCTTTGGAATCTTGGGGTACACATATCCAGCGAGAGTGCCCGATGATGTCAAAGCATTGCTGCAAGCTATAGGCATGGATATTGGAACGTACTCGGAGCCCGGGTCAAGGATTCTGAAGGGAGCCTTAAACTTAGAAGCCAGCGTAGCCCGCTGTTGTGTCTGCTGTGCAGAATCAAATGAGCGCATCTTGGCTGCTGAAGCAGACCCCAATCTAATGAAGTTCTTTTGGGCCACAAAGTGCAGGTCCTCAGAGTTGGTGGAGAAGAATTTCACAATGTCATAGTGTTCCTTATTCAGCTCTGGGAATCCAAACATGAAAGTTATGATTGAGAGGTCTTCACTTTGGAAACCTCGTAGAACTGGAGCAATGAAAGCACCGTTCTGATCCTTCAGCAACTTCTCTTTCGACTTGGAAACAAGAGAGCTCATAACGTCACTCACTCTAGACTGGTTAGGAAATGGCTGTGGAGTTGATCCGATGGGGAATAACATTGGAGACATAGTGCTCAAGTAGTTGCTGAGGTTTTCGTCGCCCGTTTTTTCAACCAGCTTAAGCTTGTAGAGCAAATCGTGGAGGTTCTTGAGCACCAAAGCTTTGGAGTTGTCGTACACTTCATTGATTAGCAGATTGTCAATCAAGTGTAAAATGTTCTTGACAATTTTTCTCAGTCCCAAGGATGAGACGGTGTTGAAGTAGTAAGCTGGTAGAAATGCTAACAGTCTTCTTTTAGAGATAGTCTGTATTGTATTTTTGATGCTTTCGCTGATATTGATGGCAGCCTTTGTCAGATTCAAAACAGACTGCGATATCTGGATCAATGTGTTTGAGATTGCTGTTCCGAGTAGTTTTAAGTGCTTTTCAATAAAGTCCACCAGCTGCTGGAGCTCTGGCCCGGAGGGGGTTGCCTGGGCTCTGGTGCTCGAGGAGATCACAGCGGAAGAGACCCTATCTAACGAGGAGAGATCCTCAGAGTTGTTGGACTTCCTTCTAGAGACCGGCTGGGCAAGCGGTGAGACACGATTGGGCACATCAAGGTCGTCAACTTCATCCAGCTCTTCCTCGTCCAGCACGCGCAAAGGCTGCCCTATTGATGTGAAAGCGTGGTCCTCTGGCTTGTCAGCCGGCAAGTGCTTCGTACCGTAGCTGCGGGAGGCCGACGACGGCTGCGAGGAGAGGCCTGTGGAAACCGTACGCTTTGAGCTGAAGAGCGAGTCGGTGTTTGAGTTGTACGAATACTGAAAGCTCCTGAACGTCTTTGTCTCGACTCTCTCGGAGTCGCGCTTTTCCTGCTGCTGCTGCGGCGCTGCTGCTGTAGGCGAGGCAGCCTCTATGCTCCGCTGCTCTGCTCTGGCGCTCGCTGCCTCATTCCGGTCAGCGGAGAGCGGTGCCACTGCTGCTGCTGCTGACCCGGAATCCTGCCCCTTTTCTGCTTTCTTTTTCAAGGAGAACACTTTCCTCACCGACATGGCAGATTCGAAGCCCTATCGAACGGCGACCCTTTCAGCCTACCTGCTGTCGCCGCTTCGCTTCACGTTGTGTTGCACAGCTCCTGGTAGACGTCTGAAATGGCTGCTGACTGGCGTGGTGGCGGGAGGAAGCGGCGCCTCTGCTTTGCAGATTGCGCACGGCCTTGACTCACCGTATTTTGGAATATAAAACGCCGTTTGAATAAATGCACCCCCCCACCTCTTTGACTAAAGAGGAATAAACGAGTGCACGGCATTCCACACTACAGGCATCTTTTTTTCTTGGTGGGAGGGGGGGGGGGGGGGTCAGCAGCGCAGGAACCTGCTTGTCGCCTGGAAGGGTGGTGCCTGCGTCGATCGACGCACGGTGGAAGGGTCGCTGTGGTGTGTGTGCGGGTGGATCCTGCATTGGTCTGGTTCCTCTGGTTCCTTTGGTTCCTTTGGCTTTTTTTTTTTCTCTTTCCACACCTATCTATCTATACAGCTCTAACTAGCTGGCCTGGGTGGTGGTTCAGTGCGCTTTTGATCCAACGCTCTGGAGGGCCCTGCAACGAAGAGCGCACAGACAGAGCAGCGCGCGGTAGCTTTGGGCGCGGCAGCGGGCACAGTCTGCACAATGAGCATACGCGCAGGCCGGCACTTAGCACTGACGGGCCAAAGGCGATCCGCCTCGGGGTTCTTTGGGAACCTGGGAGACAGCGTCTCCAAGATCGTCCCCAAGCCTCACCAGTTCTTCAAAGTCACAAAGCCATTCGGGTTTGAGAGTGCCCCTGTGCGGGAGCGCGACATCCCGAAGAAGCCATGGCTCACGAAGGAGGACCTCAACATCCCCAAACGGGTCTGGGACTTCTACTTTGACGGCGTGACAAGAAAAAACAGGGTCGCCAAGATTCAGAAGGAACTGGCCTACGGCGGGATGTACGACTTCCACGTCTACCTGCGCAGCAAGGGCCGTCTTTTCGAGGCGCCGGTGTCGTATTTCAAGCGCGACCGGGCCTTGTACTTTCCCAACTTCCGCGCGCGCACCTTGGAAAACAAGACGGTCGACCTGGTGGACGTTCTCTCTGAGGCCAAAGTGACAGTCCTCCGCGTCTTCTCCACGGATTCAGGCTATGAAATGACCCAGGACTACTTCAACATTCCGGGCACGGGCGAGCAGTACCTATCTAAGACTGGGGTTGAGCAGCTCACACAAACGTATCCAAAGGCTCAGATAGTGGAGCTGATGCTCAGCGAGAAATGGTCGAAGCATTTCGTCCATACCTTTGTGACCCCGAATAAACTGCGCGCACAGCTGCCCAAGTCCCAGCATGGCAAGTATCTGATAGCTCTGAGAGACTCCGTGCTGCCTCGGGGTGACAGAGAGCGCTTGCTCATGACGAACACCTACTCTGGGTACGTTTACGTGATCGACGATAGTTTCAAGGTGCGCTGGGCCGGATCGGGCCTTCCTACTCCGAACGAGGTCGATGGCCTTTGGCGTGCTGTCAGAGGTATAGAGAAGGAGGTTGGGCTGAAGACTGTCAAAACTTCCAGGTGAAGCAGGGTGGCCCGAGAGCAGCTGCTCTTTTGTAAAGCCAAAAAAAATGTATATACAGTAGAACGATTGATTGGAGAGTACGCGCCAAATTTAATCCATTCGCCTCATCCCTGTCACTCTCCAAAATGTAACTGTGGCCAGCTATGACGCTCCATCGCTCTGGGCCAATATACTGCAGGATTCATGTCACCCGCAGTTTCGATCTCAAGTACTCGTACTACGTGGATCAGGAAGAGCCACAGCCGCGCCATCGGATATATAGGTATCTGAACTGGCAGATTGCCAGGTTCCTCAAGTGGCTCTTGCTCAAGAGGGTGCGGACAACACAGAGCATCTCGCTAACTATGGTTCCCCTAGTGGAAGGCTACCTGAACTCGTCGCAAGATTCGCAGCGTACAAAAGGTGAATAACACAATATTTATCGCAGCTTCCTTCATACAGGCTTGTTGGTCGTGCTGCTGATCACGTCCCCCGCCATAACGTTGGAGCCGTCTTGAGCCTCTCCTAGCTTGGATGTTCCCTTTTCCTTGTACGTGGAGACGGCAGGGATTTCAGCCTTGATGCGAGTCACCTTGGTGCCATAGGCGCGGGGCTCCAGACGAATCAGCGTGTGAAGGGGTATCGACATCCAGGGAGACTCCTCTTGGGACGAATTCATGAAATAGGCATAGATGCAACGCAGAACTGCCTGGTGCGTGATCACGAGCACGTTCTCCTGGTTTTCCAACTCCATGATAATCGGCTCCAATCGCACTACAACATCTCTGTACGATTCTCCTCCCCTATAGCGGTACTCAAACTTATTTTCGTCGCGTGCCTGGAAATCATCAGGATACTGCTCTGCTATTTCGTCATATGTGAGGCCGTCGCAGGCGCCCGCATCCAGCTCGTCTAGGGCCTTCCACTGCTTCTTTTTGTTTGGCAAGAATTGGGCAGTCTGCTGGGTTCGCTTGAGCGTCGAGGTCCACACCTCAATGTTTTCGTGATTTGGGACATACTTGTCGACAAGATCCTTCAGTTTTCTTGCGTATTGCATACCTCGCTCACTAAGATCGGCGTCACCACCGATCTTGCCCTCGAGGTTGTACTGTGATTCTCCGTGCCTGGAGAGCCATATGTAACGCGGCTTGATGTGCAAATTCATCACATAGTAGGCGATCCGGCTCTGCAGGTAGCTCTCAATTCTGTTAATTATTATCTGCGAATTGATGTTGATAAGCTTGATGAAGGTGAGGTCCTTCTCGTCGGAGAGGTCCATTGGCTCGTAATACCGTCTGTAGTATTCAATTTTGGTGAGCAGGTCCTGCGTCGCGTACTCTGCCGAGGTGCCCTCGTAGTCCGGAGACGAGAGGTTGACGCTCAGTATGTTGGATTGCACAATTGTTTCGTCGTCGCAGTAGCTCTCGAGGAAGATGGGTTCTATGGCGTGGTTGGTGAGCACCTCTGCGAGCTGGCGGCGCTTCGCTTTCGTCACGTTGGAGCCGTCGAGGATGGCGACGCAGCCGTTTTCGTCGTTGATCCACTTGATGATGTCCCTGAGGGCCTCCTCGTTTGCCTGCTCCCGGATCAGCGTGCTGTTCTCGTTGTCCGGGTCAAAGAACTCGGCCGTCGGCTGGTGCTTGTAGTCCTCGCGCCTGTAGTTCGACACGCTGAAGGACCGGGTGGAGATCGACAGCCACGAGAGGTACCTCACGATCTTGCGCGAGATGAACGACTTGCCTCTCGCGGGCAGCCCCACCATCACCACGCACACCCTGAGGTTGTCGATGTGGGACACGCTGTATACAGGCATCTCTGCTTCGGCTGCGGCGCCGTGGAACGCACTCCCTGCTGCGCTGTGCTGTGCTGCGCTGGCGCTCGCTCTCTGTGTCTGTGTCTGTGTCTGTGTTTCACAAAAAGCAGTCGTTGCTTTATTATTATATGAGGCTATGCGATTTTTTTTCCCTCGCCCAGCCTTCTTTTTTGGCAGTACATACATACAAGAAGCACTGCTTGGGCGTGTAGGTGGGGCTCTCACAGCCAAGAGCCAGCCGCCCGCGCGCGCACACACTTCGCTGCCAACGAGCCGCGCCGCCCGCTCTCCTCCGGGACAGACCGGCTAACAGAGACCACGCCCAGGGCCCACAGATCGGAAGAGCCCCCCCCCCGGGCCCCCCCCCCCCCCCCCCCCCCCCCCTCCCTCTCTGCCGCCGCTCTCCCCGTCCCGCCCCCGCCTGACGCCGCCTAATCCCGCACTGCTCCCCCGGAAGAACTTCTCCCCGCTGCAGTGGGGGGCCGAGGCAAGGCGCGGGGCAAGGCGCGGGGGATGCCGCGACAGGGGTAAACCGGAAAAGGAACTAAGAGCAAGCCCGCAACATCACGTTTTGTCGCAGTGCACGGGTGTGGAAAAAGCCAGTGCTCGCTTGCCTCTCTCCACAACACGACCGAGTCTGTCTCTCTCTCTCTCTTTCTCTCTTTCTCTGGCTCCGGCAGAAAAAAAGTCTTAGGGGGAGAAGGCCTCTCGTGGATGTGTGTGTGTGTGTATACAGATATATATATATATACCTTAGTGTGAAAAGCCTGTATATACATACACACGCACACACATACACCCCTCCTGTGCTGTGTCGGGATTGGACATCCAGCGACTGCGCTCCCTTTTGCCTCTGTTGTTTGCGCAGGCAGGCTCACTATGTCGCTCAGCGAGGTTCTCGAGGCCCTGAAGTCGGCCCCACCCGACGGGAAAGAGCTCGATCCAACCCAGAAGTCATCGGCCCGCTCAGACACGGCGCCTGACGTCACCGCCCTGATCAGGCAGGACTTCCTCACGCCCACAAGGGAGCTCCCTTGGGACCTGCTCGACGAGTTCCAGACACTGCCCGACAGTTCAAAGAACAGCTACGACCTGTTCTGCCCCTCTCTGCTCACCACCCCTGCCTACCTCGATAGAACAACAATAAGGTTCCACAGACAGGGCATCCAGGGCTCCATTGTCTCGTACAGAGAAGTCTTTGACCGCTCGGTTCTGGACGGCTCAAAGCCAGCAACCGCCTCTCTCTCTCTCAACAGAAAATTCGCCGGCAAGCAGGACTCAGTGCTCGGAAACTCGTCCTCTCTGCCCTTCCAGCCTGGGGGGCTCAACCCGCTTGCTTCAGGACGAGAAGCCTTCAGATTTGTGCACAAAGATGCCAATGGCCTGTTTGATGTACCTCCTGGGTTCACAAGGGGTCTGAGGCTTGAAGAAGATGACGCTGCGCTTGTGGAGTTTGCTGACCTCTCGCATGAAGCCACGGCAGACGAGCCGGCAGACGACATTGAAGATGACAGTCTGGTACCGGAGAGCCGCACATCGCTCCTTTTTCAAACCCAGAGCTATGCATCAGATGGTGCCGAAGATGAGATGGACGACGAAATAGCAGCCATCTTGCCACCAGGGTCCGTAGTGAAACCATCGGCCATAGCGTCAAACACCAAACCGGTGAAGAAAGAATGGGCTCACATCGTTGAACTCTCCCACACAATTGATAACTTCGACGAATTGGTGCCCAGTCCAGCGCGCACCTGGCCGTTCAAGCTTGACTCATTTCAACAGGAGGCCATATACCATCTTGAACAGGGCGATTCTGTCTTTGTTGTTGCTCACACTTCCGCAGGAAAAACAGTCGTTGCTGAGTATGCGATCGCCATGGCTAACAGAAACATGACGAAAACAATATACACGTCCCCTATTAAAGCTCTCAGTAATCAGAAATTCAGAGACTTTAAAGAGACATTCCACGACGTTGATATAGGTGTCATCACTGGTGATGTCCAGATTAACGCCGAGGCAAACTGCCTCATTATGACAACTGAAATTCTGCGTTCCATGCTCTATAGAGGCGCAGACTTAATACGAGATGTTGAATTCGTTATTTTTGACGAAGTCCACTATGTTAATGATATCGACCGGGGTGTGGTGTGGGAAGAGGTTATAATCATGCTCCCGGAACACATTAAGGTTATCTTGCTTTCGGCTACTGTTCCTAATACCTATGAATTTGCCTCTTGGGTAGGAAGAACGCGCAAAAAGGACATCTACGTTATTTCAACTGAGAAGCGACCAGTTCCTCTTGAGATATCCATATGGGCACGCGATGATATCATCAAGGTGATTGACGCGAATAGGAACTTTTTGACCTCAAACTTCCGCAAACATGAAGACGTGCTGCTCAAAAAGTCATCAAACAAATCCTCTAACGGTAAAATCTCTACTTCCTCGCAGAACGTGAGGGGCGGTGCAAGAGGTGGTGCAAGAGTGGGGGCACAGGACGGCTCTCAAGGCGGTGCAAGAGGGGGGGCACGAGGTGGTGCACAAGGAGGCTTCAGAGGAGGCGTTAAAGGAGGCGCTAGAGGAGGTGCTAGAGGAGGTGCAAACGCATCTGGAGGGGGTTATATCCGCAGAGATGGACCAAACAAGAGCACTTGGCCAAATCTGGTTACGTTTTTGAAACGGAAAGAGCTTTTACCTGCAGTTGTGTTTGTTTTCTCTAAAAAGAGATGTGAGGAATACAGCAACACTCTGCAAGGGATGAATTTTTGCACATCCAAAGAAGCTTCTCAGATTCATATGTTTGTGGACAAGTCTGTTTCTAGACTGAAACGTGAAGATAGAGATCTGCCGCAGATTTTGCATGTTCGGGAGATGTTGTCCCGAGGCATTGCAGTTCACCATGGTGGGCTGCTTCCAATTGTTAAAGAGATAATTGAGATCCTCTTTGCGAAATCTCTCATCAAGGTATTGTTTGCAACAGAAACATTTGCAATGGGATTGAATTTACCTACACGTACTGTGATATTCAGTGAATTGCGAAAGCATGATGGTACTGGATTTAGAAATTTGCTCCCAGGAGAATTCACCCAAATGTCTGGAAGAGCAGGTCGACGTGGTCTTGATACCACGGGAACTGTCATAATTATGGCTTATAATCACCCCTTGGAGGCAGCCCAATTCAAGGAGGTCACATTAGGCCTGGCCACAAAACTATCATCGAAGTTTAGGCTCACTTACAACATGATTTTAAATTTGCTGAGAATTGAGTCCCTTAGAGTGGAGGAAATGATAAAGCGCTCCTTCAGTGAGAATTCTACGCAATCTCTGCTGCCAGAGCATCAAATGGAGATTGTAAGGCTTGAAAGACAGCTGAAGGATGTTGTCATTGAAGACATAGATTCAGACAGTTTGAAGAAACTAGATGATTTTTATGATGCAATGGAAGAGTATAGAGCTGAATATGGTAATTTGGTCATGGAGTCCATGAAACTGCTTTATTATCAAAAGAAGATGAGATTTGGAAAGCTTGTTGTCTACAGAGACCCGTCCAGAGGAGTTTCCTGCGTGGGTATTACTGCCAGATGGAACAACGGAGACGACAATGTGACGTTGATGACGTTTGATTTTGAAAAGGAGAAGAAAAACCAGTTCAATTGTGCTTTTATTCCCTCTTTTGGGTCCTCATATATTTCCATGTTCTTCAGCACCTGGTATTACGGTTCCAACATTCGGTTTGTTGAGGTTCCTTTGCAAGATATCGAGTTTGTCAGTACCGTAACGGTAAGAACAAAAATTAAAGACATAATAGCTAAGGATGAGAGAGAGATTTTCCTGTTTGGCAAGGAAATGGAAAAGTATTTAAAATTCCAAAAGAAATTGGCAGAGATAGATTGGACAAAATACCAGAACCCTTTGATGGTGGATATCATAACTCGACTGGATAACCTGAAAGACAAGATATCTGAGTTTTTTGCCGATGACGGCTTTGATACCCTTTTGAGCAGTAAGTACTCTCATATCATAGGGCGAAAGTCAATTGAGAGAAGAATTGAGTATCTCAAGTCTCTGATTAGTGAAGATAATTTGGAGTTGCTTCCGGATTATGAGCAAAGGCTTGAGGTGCTAAAACAGCTTGACTACATAGACAGCAAGCAAATGACTGTTACACTAAAGGGAAGAGTGGCATGTGAGATCAACTTTGGTTTTGAGCTAATCATCACGGAGTTGGTGTTTGAGAACCTTTTAGGAAGTTTCACATCAGAGGAAATTGTGGCACTGCTCTCTTGTTTTGTGTATGATGGAAAGACCATGAAAGAAGAAGAGGAAGCAGCTTTCACTCTTTATACGCCAAGGCTTGAACGTGGCAAGCGCAAGATTCTGGATATTGTTGAGCGGGTTATGAAGGTTTACAATGAAAATCAAATTTCGCTCACATCAGAAGAGGAGCAGTTTTTGGAGCGGAATCGATTTGGCCTAGTGAACACTGTATATGAGTGGGCAAGGGGTCAGTCATTCAAGGAGATCATGGAGCTGAGCAACGAGTTTGACGAAGCGGAAGGTACTATAGTGAGGGTAATAACGCGTCTGGATGAGGTGTGTCGGGTGGTGATGAACTGTGCCTTGATTATTGGGGACTCAGACCTGCATTTGAAGATGAGTGAGGCTCAGGAGAAAATCAGACGAGACATTGTGTTCTGTGCGTCTCTCTACTTGTAGCCTCTATTAATTGCATAAATGGATAGTAATAATAATAATAATAATGTACATTCGAAGACTAGGGCGCAATTATATACACACACATGACTATTTTCTTCTGAATCCTCCTCCTCCGGGCTGGTATCTAGGTTTCGTTACTCCAGCAGGCTCAGCAGTCTTGATGGGGGCGCTGAGCACGCTGGAATTGGTTGAGCGTCTGATACTAGCAGCTCCGTCGAGAGTTTTCAGAGGTTTGATTGAGCCTTTTCCTTTATTTAGCCTCAGCTCAGGCTTGAAAGTAGCGACATTGGGTTTCGCTTCGACGACTACGGACACGACGGTCTCGCCCCGGAGAATGACAAGACCCAGCAGCCGCTTGTCTTCTTTAATGCACGACTCGTCAACCAAAGTCGACTTCTGGGCCTGAGAGCGGAGTTGGCCCTTTGACTTTTTCGTTATTCTGAACTCCTCTGTTTCCGAGAGAACCAGGTTCATATGCGAGTCAAACGAGAGCAGTGTCCCAACAAACTGCGAGGAGTCTAGCGTCGTGACTCTTACTCTGAAGTTGATGAGGTTGCTCTGATAAGAAGTGTTAGTAGACCAAAGAGAGAGGAGGGGGGCGATTTTACTAAAGTGTTTTTTTTTTTTGGACTTACAAGTCTCGCCTTCTTTGGTATCTCACCGACTGCCATCTTTCGTTCCTTGACAGAGCGGCCTGTGTTTGCGGGGGTGGCTTTTTTCAACTGCGATTTTGTACTGGGAGTAGACACCAATCTCCACTCAGAGGCTTTTCAAAGAGCTATATTTCAAGAAGCAAAAAAGCAAAAAAAAAACTACACTGTGTGGGCCCTTTTGACAATCTGCACCCGTGCACCACAAAGTTTTACACTGTGGCCTAGAATTTCCACCACAATTATCGGCTAGAGAGAGGAGTGACATACAGTGAGTGGTCGGGTCTATGGGAGGAAGAGCGACTTGCGGCTTTCTTCAGTTAACAGGTCCAACGAGATGTCAGAGGAACAGGCCAAGCCCACTACAGCCGCGGCTGTCGATGGTGAGATGGAGTCGGTGCCCGTAGAGTCTTTGAAGGAAGAGGAGGCGTCGTCGGGGAAAAGAAAGCCTGAGGACGACGCGACAGAGGCCAAGCCCGAGGAGAAGGAAAAGAAGAAGAGAAAGCACGTGCGGCGCAAGTACGATGACGCGCCACCCCCAGAGGATGACGAGGGCGATTCCGACGAGGAGGAGGAGGACAAGGACGTTGACGACGACAAGCTCGTCCAGGAGGACGAGGAAGACGACGACCTACTTGAGATTGACACGGCCAACATCATAACCACGGGCAGAAGAACCAGGGGAAAGGTCGTCGATTACAACAAGGTAAGCGAGGCCCTTGAGAAAGAGGGTGTTCCCGAAGACGAAGACGAGGGCGACGGGGACTTCAATGAACCTACTGAGGCGAAGTAAATAGGGTTCGCATAATAGCAAGTTTGTATCTAGCTGGAACAAACGCAAGCTAAAGAGAAAAACAACCACCACAACACATAGTAGATAACAACATAGCAAGACTAGAAAGAGTACGGTTGGTACGCAATAATAGGGTCACCCGCGGTGAGACTGCAAGAGGGTCCTGCCTGCCTGCCTGCCTGCCATTTTTTTTCGTGTGTGTATTCTGTTCTTTCTATCAGCTGGAGTGGGGAGAAGGGGGAAGAATGAGGCTGGGGCCGTTGAGGATCAAGCGCACACAGCATTTTTTTAACGCTCTGGTACTATCATGCAACGCGGGTTCCCTCAGCAACAGTTCGAGTTCTTGGATATCTTCTGGTCTTTCGGGGCAGGGGTGAGTGTGATCGTGTGTCCATCTAGGTTTTTGCTGTTTCCGCCGGCACCGTCCATGCCGTCCATGTCGAATTTCCGCTTGGAGACCATCTCGTAGATATTTTTTATAAGTTGGTGGAAGGTGAGCTCCACGTTCTCAGCGTTGAGAGCGGAGGCCTCAGTAAAGAGCAGGTTGTTTTCCGCTGCAAAGTTCTTGGCCTCCTCTGTAGGAACGGCCCGCAGATGGTCGAGGTCGGACTTGTTGCCGACAAGAGCTATCACTATGTTGGCGTCTGCGTGATCCTTCATTTCCCTGAGCCATCTGGACACGGACTCATAGGAGGCCGAGCTGGAGATATCGTACACCACGAGGGCGCCGACGGCGCCCCTGTAGTACGCTGCCGTGATCGCGCGGTATCTCTCCTGGCCCGCTGTGTCCCAGATCTGCGCCTTGACTCTCTTGCCGTCAATCTCGACGGTTCTTGTGGCAAACTCCACGCCAATGGTGGCTCTGGAGTCTGGGTTGAACTCATCCCTGGTGAATCTGGAGAGCAGGTTGGTCTTTCCGACAGACGAATCGCCGATCAGCACGACTGGTGGTGCGCGCAGGCGCTGGTGTGTTAGTTACTTTTCCGCCGCGGGTCGGAGGAGGCGTGCCCTGCTGCTTGTGAGAACAGCAGCAGGGCATGCACACGCACACACAGATGGAGAACAAAAAAAAAACAGGGCGCAACAAACTTACTCTTGAATAGGTACTCGTAGTCGTACGAGTAGTCCTCCGCAGTGTCCGCCATTCTTGCTACGCTCTTCCCGCCTGCTTCACGGGCTCTGTCCAGTTGTCTGTTTCCGAACGTTTGGCAGCTGCACGTTGTTCTGCTCCTCGAGCGTTGCTCTGTTGTTGTGTGTGTTTTATTTAATCACCAAGCTTTCTTTAAATACTTGGCCTTCTATTAAATGTTTTGAATCCACCCACACCCCTACACGCGTACTGCCATACACATACACACAGATTCTGTAAAAAAAAGCATCGCCGCCAACGTGTTACCCGCCCGCAATAATGCTGCTTATGTCAGACACCTCTATGCGCTTTTTTTCTTTTGCTTTTGTGTTCTTTGCGCCGATCGACGCGCTGTGTGCGGGGGGCGAGCGGTGGGGCGGTGCGGCGCGCCCGCAAAGCGTCACACAGCGGGAGAGGGGGCGACGCCACGCGCTAACACACACACACACACACACACAATCTCACTCTGGGAACTTTTTTTTCCACTCTTGAATATGAGAGAGAGAGGTGCACGAAATTGCAAGACACGCAAAGAAGAGATCACACACACGGGCACAGCGGGCGCCACAGCAGGGACACGCTCTCTCTCTTTCTCAGGCCACACGCAAGATGTCAGAAGTCCAGATCGACCAGACAAGCTTCCACAGAAGACTGCACCTCCTCCAGAAGAACCTCGCCAGCTCGGAGCACTTCAAGGCGGTCAGCGGGCTGCTGGTCGTTGTGGGCTCAAGCGACGACGCCAACCCGTACCAGAAGTCCACGGTGCTGCACACCTGGCTGCTGGGCTACGAGTTCCCGGCCACCGTGCTCTTCGTCACCGCTAAGAAACTTTTCGTCCTCACCTCGGTCGGCAAGGCCAAGTACCTCAACCCGCTCAAGTCGTCCAACACCGGCCTCACCATCCTCACGCGAACGAAGGACCCAGAACACAACCGCAAGCTGTTCGACGAGTTGATCCACGAGATAAAAGAGTCCGGGTCCCAGATTGGCACTCTTCCTAAAGACAGATACGCTGGCAAGTTCATGGATGAGTGGAACGACGTCTGGAAGGCAGAAAGCGCAAACTTCAAGCTCGTCGACAGCGCACCCGGCATCTCCGCCACACTCGAGTACAAGGACGAGGAAGAACAGAAAAACCTCAGAGTTGCTTCGCGTGCCTCTACGAACATAATGACGTTCTTTTCGGATGAAATGAGCAAGATAATTGACGAAGAGCTCAACGTGACCAACGCAGAGTTGGCCGACAGAATCGAGAACAAAATCGATGACGCAAAATTCTTCAAATCCATGGAAACCGACAAGTCCATGAAGAAACTCGGGGCCGATTTTGACTTGAACAATCTCGACTGGTGTTACAAGCCCATTGTCCAAAGTAACGGCAAGTACCAGCTGAAATTCTCCGTGGAGTCCACCGATGAAAAGCTGGGAGGCTCTGTCATCATGTCCTCATTGGGATTGCGGTACAAAAGTTACTGTGCTAATGTTACGCGAACTTTCCTGATAGGACCCTCCAGAGAAATGGAGAAGAACTATGAATTTCTTTTGAAAGTTCAGGAGAAAGTCTATGCATTACTTAAGGACGGCGCTGTTCTCAAAGATGTCTATAACAAAGTACTCGACTACGTCACCTCAGAGAGACCAGACCTGGCTCCAGGATTCATGAAGAACATGGGTTCACTGATTGGTATTGATTTCAGAGATTCTACGTGTGTGTTGAACGCCAAATGCGACAGAAAGGTCAATGAAAATACCGTGTACAATGTCGTTGTGGGATTCAGCGATTTAAAAGATCCAAAGCAAGGCGAGTACGCCTTGATGCTAGGTGACACAATCAGAATCACAGGGGGAGACCCAATCCCATTGACAGCATCACCAAAGGGAGTGAAAGATATCGCATTCTACTTTGATGATGAAGAGAACGAAGCAGAAGTGAAACAGGAATCTGACGATGCCAAAGTAAAGACTGAGCCTGGTGTGAAATTGGAGTCTCCATCGAAGTCTAAGACAGCAAACCGTGATGCTAAAGTCAATGGAAATGCAAATAGCAGAGTCTTAAAGGCAAAGTTGAGATTCGAGCAGAAAAGTGCTGAAGAAGACCAAACTCAAATTCAAGCCGAAATCCAAAAAGAGCTGCATGCAAAAAGACAGAAGGAAGGTCTGGACAGGTTTAACCCTGAAGATGCAACCGATGGAGCAGACAAAAGAATCACATTCAAGCGTTACGAGTCTTATGTCAGGGAGTCGCAAATTCCAAGTAATGTAAGGGACTTGAAAATTCATATTGACTCTAAGAACCAGACCATTATATTACCAATTTGTGGAAGACCCGTGCCTTTCCACATTAATGCATATAAGAATGGTTCTAAGACTGAAGAAGGCGAGTACACACACCTGAGACTAAACTTTAATTCTCCGGGTATTGCTCCCATGAGAAAAGATGATGTCCCTTATGAGTTAGGCGATGACAAACAGTTTGTGAGAAGTTTGACGTTCAGATCCAAGGATGGTGAAAGAATGGCGGAAGTGTTGAAGAAGATAACAGAGATGAAAAAAGAGGCTGTAAAGAGAGACGCGGAGAAAAAAGAATTAGCAGATGTCGTCACTCAAGCTTCCCTAGTCCAGGTAAACAGACCAAGAAGACTAGATAATGTTTATGTCAGACCAACACCTGAAACTAAGAGATTACCTGGGACTCTTTTCATTCATCAAAACGGTATCAGATATCAAAGTTTAGGGAGAAGTGACCAGAAAGTTGACGTGCTGTTCTCTAATATAAAGCATCTATTTTTCCAGTCATGTAAAGGTGAATTGCTTGTGATCATTCACTGTCATTTGAAGGCACCATTAATGATTGGTAAGAAAAAGACTTATGACATCCAGTTCTATCGTGAAGCGTCAGACATTACTGTTGACGAGACAGGAAATCAAAGACGAAAATATAGGTATGGTGACGAAGATGAGCTGGAACAGGAACAGGAGGAAAGAAGAAGAAAAGCGGCTCTTGATAAGGAATTCAAGGCTTTTGCTGAGCAAATTTCTGACGCTTCCAATGGCCTATTTGACGTGGATATCCCATTCCGTGAACTCGGATTCCAAGGTGTACCATCGAGATCGGCGGTTACATGTCTTCCTACGAGAGATTGTCTTGTTCAACTGATTGACCTACCGTTCCTGGTCGTGACCTTGGAAGAAATTGAGATAGCCCATTTGGAAAGAGTGCAATTTGGTCTGAAGAATTTTGATCTCGTATTTGTGTTCAAGGATTTCAGCAGACCCGTTGTCCATATTTCTACCATTCCTATTGAAGTTCTGGAAGATATCAAGGCATGGCTAACTGACGTTGATATACCATTTAGTGAAGGAGCTGTGAATTTGAACTGGACAACCATCATGAAAACCATTCAGGCAGATCCATATCAGTTCTTTGCCGATGGAGGATGGACATTTCTTACAGGAGATGGAGAATCCGGCGAGGACAGTGAAGAAGAGGAGCCAGAATCTGATTTCAACCCTACTGATGATGACCCTGAGGACGAACCTGTTGAGTCTGAAGATGACTACAGTGAAGAGGACGATGAAAGTGACTTTGACGATGGAGATGATGATGATGAAAGCGTTGCTGATAGTGACAATATTTCTGAGGAAGAATTTAGCGATTAGATCCAACTTTGTTAGTTATATAGTCAGGAGTCTGTTACAAGAATGGCATCCAGCCAATATACATTTGAGAGAGATTTTCCACTGAAATTGCCTGTTGAATTACAGCGTCAACCTGAGCTCCAATGGAAACCGACAGCCCACTGCTATCCTTAGCTCCTGTATCTAAATCTTTTGGGTCTAAAATTCCTTTAATTTTCCGCCGAATGGATTCCATCGCCACCTGTGGCTGTAGTCCTCCCGTGCTATCTTCGTTCGATCGCTTCTTTTTAGGCTTCACTTTCCAATCCATAATAGGGTCATACAAAAACGTTTCAAGCACATTCATCAAAGTGTTCTCGTTCTGTCTTATTAGCTTCATCGTGACCTCGCATGTTTTTCGAAAGGTTCCTTCGCAACCGGTCACTCCCATGGCCTTCGTCATATTTTGGGTCAACCGGAATGGCACTCTTTCAGGTACAGCAAGCTTTTTCCCCTTGTCAAAAAGACAATCAAAATCAACATGCAATATTTGACCGCTGAGTTCATTAAGCATAATGTTATCACCATGTCGATCTCCCATCCCGACCAAGTAACCAACAATGGACATAACGGCGCATGTTTTGATGTAGTTGTTTCTACACTGGTACCAGTTAACAGGATTAGGGAACTGATCTTGAAACCAACTCTGTAAGACTGGCCGATACATGTCTGTGAGCTTCTCGAAATTATGCATTTTCTCACTGACTGAATAGTGCTCGGCTAGCAACTGTTTGACTTTGCCGAAGTCCAGAGGCGTTCCTTGTCTTTGTAAGTATGTTAGCATTATATCCCTCATGGTCCGGACATTGTCCACCCATTCAATCACTCCCATTGTTTCGTTAAGCGGTACAACTGCATATGAATTGATAGTCAGGTTCCTCTTGTCTGCCTCCACGTCATTCTTTAAAAGACGATCCATTACCGTTGTAAATTCCATTAATTTTGCGTCTTTTCTTAAATCATCATGTGGCTTACAAAGTATACTGTATCTTCGTCCATCCGTCCCCGTGATATAAAGTCGTCTTGGCTTCTGCATGGACGACAAAATGCTGACTTTGGAGTCAAATAGCTTGAAGCAAATGAACTTTTCAGAGTGGAAGGCGCTTTGCTTCTTACTGCTTGTGGCGCCAGAAGTAAGCAATTTCTTGAAATTAGCTCGCAAAGGGATTGCTAAAGCCCGGCATTCTTCCCCAGAAGGGAATGTAAATCCTAGATCATTGAATAAATTCAATTTGGTCTTACGTGATCGACCCACGTCGGCCTCGCATATCCCTTTGAGAGCTTCGAGAAGTTGAAACGCCGAGTGCACATGCTTGGCCAACGCTTTGTCTTTGCCATTCTGAAGTGCCTCACATATTTTTCTGCCTCTACGAGCACGGTCTGAGGAAGTCGACTGAACTTGAGAATAAACAGAGTATAAAACAACTTCTGGGTACGCCTTTGCCAATTCAGTTATGATGGTAAGAATTATGCTCTCGGTATCAACATCACCATGGATCATTCGGGATATCAACTGTGAAAGCACAGAATACCACTTATAGATTGGAATTTCATTTTTTGAAGCAGCCATCTTTATGAACTTCAGAATTCCAACGTACACCTCCTGTCGTCTTGCCGTCACTGTTTCAAAAGAATATTGCGGGATATCGCTTGGTTTTTTATACTTAGCCAAGTAATCAAGCCAAATAGTAACAGCCTTGGAAAGAACTTCGAATAGATAATCGTTAGACAACGCAGCTGACCTGATATAGGCTTTAATGATATTAAACTCTAATTCTCCATAGAAGTCCTTCTCTGGTTTCTTCAGTCCTGGTGTATCGACCATTTGAGCATCAAGTAATTTATTATAATATCGACCAAGATAATATTGTGGTTTTCCACTTACTCGATCTGAAAGAGCTGCAGTCTCGTATCCCTTGATAATCTCATCAGAGCTTCCATTAGCGGAATTCTCTAACCACTGTGTGTATGTAAGCTGAATGTCTGCTGACTTGGGGGTCCCTGAAACAGTTGAAAGCCTTTTCAAAATCTTCAGTGCTTGGCTAATGTCCCCCTGCGCCCAAAAAAGCTTGGCTAGTTCTAGATCAACAGATAATTCAGATGATGCACCTACAAGTAGGGCATTTGTAATATTTTTGGTAGCTAGGTCAAGTTTCCCAGCCTCGCGTAATATCTGAGAACTTTGAACCATCGTATCACCAAGATGAGCTCTAACCGTATGAAGGGGATGCAATTTCTCAATTGATTTTCTCATCGAATGAATCTTCCAGTTAATCTTGAAGTCGTTTGTGAGGTTTCTGGATCGAAGTTCTAACATATCAATGAAATGCTCGACGTTTGTGCTTGCGTTAGCCGATGCTAACGTCTTGAAGTCATATAAGCAGTGCAACAAAACCATGTAATTTGAGATTTTGGCTGGCGATATTTCTCTAGACATTGATAAAGCAACCCCAAGTGACTGGGTGGCATTTGATATATGTCGCATACAGCTATCAATATTATTCTCATGCAGCGTGATTAGACCTTGAGCAAACTCATAAAATATCGAAAGAGCAGAGCCTAAGGAGGATATTGAAGTGTAAGATTGTGAGTGACCAATCCACCGTTTCAACTCTTCAAGTTGTCCACTGAATATTGCTGCCTGAAGACCACATAGCACCCAATCCTTATTAACTGAAAAATCAACCTCTCGGTGTTCAAACTCATTCAGCTTAAGGAGAACTTGTTCGTATTCGCAATGATCGTCTAGCCATTTGAGAAGGGCAGTTTTTGACTCAAGAGACAGATCATGGTTATCATTCTCGGATTCATCAAACTCGGCTAGAGCCGCAAGAGATTTTTCGGTAACTCTCCAGTCTTCATTGTATTGAAATTGAAGAAGCTTATCATTCAAGCTATCCGTCGAAAACTTCTTAAGAAATCCTTGAAGGGCATCAAAATCATTAATTTCTGTGTACATGAGTCTCATGGTTGCGGAAAATTCATCTCGATTCATCTTTTCAGAAGTGTAGCTCTGCTCCAAATTAAAAATGGCGCGCTCATAAGAATTGCATTGTGCCGTTCTTTTGGCTAGCAACTCTTCCGGTAGACAGCTCAAGAAACTTTCAGCCTTCTTCCGTTCCTCGACATGAGATATCTGTGAATACTTTTTGTCTCGTTTTCTCTCTGATACCCATTCTCTAAAATAATCTATTATTGAAAAAACGGATCTATAGCAGGATTTGAGGTTTTCAATGGCAGATTCGTTTGACAAAGCCTCAAGATCCTCATTTAGAATAGCATTGATTTCAATCTCTATATCAGCGCTGACTTTGTCATCTCCATGAACAATTAGTACTAAACAAACGTAAGGTAAAAGAAACTCAGCAATTGATAAATCCTGATCCCTGATAATGATTGCACAGGTTCTAAATATGGAGCGTGCGGTTTTAGGAACTCGTCTCATAATGTCAGACCTGTGAAGAAGGTCTTCTGTTATTTCTCTTAACCAAGATGAATGCTTCTTGCTGCTTTTATAAGATGGATAAGATAGCGAGACATAAGAAAATGTGTTTTTCATGTAGCGAGAAACCAGTAATGGCTTCAAAACTGTTTGGGACAGAGTTGAGAGCTTTCCCCAAACCAAGTGCTCTGCTGTATTAATATTTTTTATATTTTCAGGGGTGAAATCAAGAATTTTCAGGTACTCTTGCATTGAGTACGCCAAGAACAACTGTCTTTGAGGGTCATTTGAAGCCACAAATGCCTTCACCAAAATGCTATTTAGGAAAAATACAGAAAACTCTGCAGTTTCTTTATGATTGACCAAATTCGACACCAATATGATACGCTTGTTGTTGCGATGGAAATATGAGGCAAGTTTTGAAAGATCCAATGCTCCCATTCTGGAAAGAATCTCCGCACATTTCTTAGGAATCTCAGTATTTGTGACTGAGAATTTGTTAGATACATTCATAATGTGTGAGAGCAGTGAAGAAAAGACAGGGATCAAGCGGGCGTCATTGATATATGATTTATGAAATTCTGTTTGGTAAGTATGAAGAAATGTCAAAAAATCATCCAACACTTGCAAAACAACCCACTTATTATCGGCCCTAAATCTTCTGTCAAACTCCACTAAAATGTTGTGACTTTTGATATCATATCGGCTAGTTAATGTATCAAAATCGCTTATTAAAGACAATGAATAAACATAAGATGGGTGCTCCTTAATAATTTTGTGGTCTTTTTCAAATATAGTTATAAGTATATTTCGAGCAATCTTTTGACACTTGGCCTCAAATGATCTGTATTTTTGAATCAAGTATGAAATCAAAAGGTCCACAATTATAGATAGGGGTGAATAACTTAAATTGGAAACAAGAACATGTAAGCACTCTAAACTTTCCAGCTGCAGTTCCGGTGACTCTAGTGCAATCTGTAAGCAGGTGATGATCTGCGATAGACAAGTTTCAAAACTGGTGCATATCTCAGTTACACAACGAATAGCTCTAATGGCTTGAACTTTAACCATGAAAGGTTTGCTGCCTTTTTGATCATGTATAATAGCTGAAAATGATTGAGCGACTCCCAAAATCATCAAATCCATTTCTCTGTTTAGAAACTCGTCTTCATGTTTCAAAGGGGGGTGCTCAATATGGCGCGCCAAAAAAGCATATATTATTGCATCTCTGATTCTGGACTTCATCTCCTCTGTATTGTAAAGCGATAACAGCTCCCATACCAGGTCCATGATACGAGTCTCGCTAATGAGGGACCTTAGCCCTTGACCCTTGAAAACTGGATTGGATATGGTAATTATTTTCATTATTCTGTTGGCATCAATCCTGCTTTCAGAAGTCAAGAGCACTGCAAGAATCTTTTCTATATTATCATCAATGAGTTTCGACCGTGATTTGTTGGTCTGCGATGCAATAAAGCCGATATGATCTTCAGAAAAAGATTGACTGAATACAGGTACGGTAAACTCAATAGTGCGTTTCAAAAATGTGGAAGGTTCCATCTTTATGCAAGCGCAAAAATTAGCCAACAAGTTGGGATGCGATTGTCTCTTCTGGACTAAATCACGACTGATTAATGGGATAAAAGGTTCAATAAGCTTCCATGGAGTGAGCTTTTTCGTTGCTGCAACAATTCTCAATTCGTGAAAAGCTAAGTTAGACCGAAACTGATCGCTGTCACCCATAAATTGAATAAGAGGGTTGAGCATGACATAAAGGCGGCTTTCCACGTGGCTGATTGTTACGAGTTCGCCCCAGGACATGATTATCCCCTCAAATAGATAGGCAGTACTTGGGCCAGGCTTGAAAGATGAAATATACCCAAGTAGAATGTCAAAGTCAGATTCAAATTGCTCATCCTGAGGTGACAGAAGTATTAGAGGAAATATTTCAACTGTAAGAAGTCTGATCTCCCTCACAACGCTCACAAAACAATTCTTCAAAAAGTCCCATAATTTAGGTTCTGAGGCAAGATTGGGCGCTCTATAAGAAGAAAATATTCTCTTTAATGCAATCAGTATCGAAATAACCAAATGCTCTTGACTCATTGTCACCGGATCTGCGATGAAATAGGTGTTTAATTTGTCATATGCAAGCCTCATCTCAGCGATGGTTTGTAGCTTTGGCCTGTCTGCCTTTACCAGGCCCAACAGGTGAACCGATTCGTTAGACTGGAGGTCAGAGTTGATACAAGTGTCTGTTATAAAATCAAAATCCTGCGCAAGTATGCATGCAAATATGCCTATTGCATTGACCGCATAAATTTTGTTGATTTGGGAGAGAGTCTTAGTTTCAATCTTTGAAGTCTCTAGAAAGTCAGAAAATTTAGCAATCCAGCTTTTCAAGGAGGCCATGCTTTCAAAAGCCTGTGAGCCTATTGAAATAGCACTTGATGTCAAATCCACAACTTCATGTGAGCTTGCAGTGGAACTAGGCTCTCTGCTAGGAGTGCGAAGAATTTGAAGCCCCTCTCTCAATTTTTCATATCTGTCAGAGTCGCCCATCAGATTTACAACATCGTTTGAAAGAGTTAGTGGCAGAACAGCATCTAGATCGGTGCTCATAAAGCTGTCGCAGATGTGAAGCAGAACTCGTTTTCGTAAAGAGTTGAGCTTGGAATTAACAAATGTTTCAAAAGCAAAACTTGCTGCAGTCGCATAATAATCGGCGTATGATGCATCGCTCTGAGTAGACATATGGCCCCCTATCCGCAGTTTCAAATTGATAACGGTAAGCAAATTAAAAGCAACCTTGAGATCATTGTGGATATCAGATGAGAGAAGGCTGCTGTCAAAAGCAAGTCTATCAAATGATATTCCGACGTTGTTCCAGAAAAAACAGAGGTTCTCAGACTCGTGACAACGTAGGAATATCTTCAACAGTGATTCGGCAAGAACCACTTGCAAGCTTGTGAACTTCTTGAGCAGAGGCCAGTTCAGAAGATCTTTGAATTTAGACAAGACCATTTCCATGCGACAAAGTTGGCCTGTAGCGTCGTAATATGCGTAGTTGGTTATAGCAACTAATAATATGGAGTAAAAATCATCAAATTTCATAGGCAATTGAGTAATAGAGGTTTGGGATAATAGCTGAATTCCAGGCACCTGCTCGCTGTCATGGTCTGTCTTATCATTAAGATCATCTGTAAACTTAAAGTTGACTACGGCATTGTCTAAGCAATACCAGGTTTTGATTATTAAATTATTCACCATGAAAGGATCTTGAAGACTGAGCATAAAGGTGTCATTTAAAAACTTGTCAAGCAAGAGCTCTAATATCCTTATGGCAACACTCAGTTTGGATATTTTTGTATCATTTGTGGAGGCAATCATTGACAAGTCAACAGTACGCACTGGACCGTCAGCCTTTGTTATGCTATTGAGAATCAACCCCAAGTTAGACTCCAAAGTTTCAATAAGATCATCTTTGATGTCCATAAGATGTTTGTTGTCTTTCATTTTACCCACGTCACTAGCAATTTGTATCAAAGTCTCATTCGCTGACATGGCCAGTTCCTTTGGGTGAAACTGAGAGTCATAGAAGTGTTTGATGCAGTTAAGCAGTGTTTTGTGTCGGTCTTCGGCCGTTATAAGAGAGGGGCTTCTCGCTGTCAAGAGACGAATGGCTCTGAATATTTTCAGCACCACCACCTTTTCGTCTTCTGAAAGTCGTCGCTGTGAGTACACAGGCAGGACAGTGTGAAGAAGGGCATCGAGGGAGTTTGCGTCCTGACCTTTACCTTCAGATTCCTGTTGGAGTAAGGTGTCAAGCACCTTAGATAGCTGAAGTGTTTGATCCGACATGACGTCTTCTTGATCTACCAATAGATCAACACCACGGGACTATCCAGCGTGTTATTCCTTGAGCAGGAGCGCTTTAGTGAGGAAACCGACTTCAGAACAAGGCTGTTACGTTACAGCATGAATCAGTTCCTCTCTCTGGCCTGCTTAAGTGGTTCCCCCTCCCCCCCCCCCCCCATATAATAAGTACACTACAGTTTTGTTTTTTTTCTGGGCTCCAGATCAGAGTCGTGTCGATCGACGCCACGCGTCTCTTGAGACTGTGGAATCGGCGCGACAAGGCTGAGAAGGTTCACGAAATATTCTTCCAGAGAAAAGCACAGAGACGAAATACGCTCTTTCTATTGTGCGCAGCATGTTATGCTTGAGCGGGAGCTAAGTGAAGGATCACGGTGTTCCAAGCGAGGTCGTGAAACAGGCGGAGGCTTTGTACTTGGGGACAAGCTGTCTACAGTAGTCTGTACGTTGAACTGAGGGAGAAGAGCGGGTAGACCCCAACCAGCGCGCGGAAAAACATGTCCACATATCAAGAACACCAGCAGAGACCGCGCGAGTTAACGCCCCAGGAGCGGGAGAGGATTTTTGCTTTCAGGGACAAGTACTACTACTCTGCGCGTTACAGTGACGACCAGTTTGAATACCGCCATGTTGCTTTACCAAGAGAGCTGCTGAAGCTTATTCCAAGCGATTACTTTGCCGAGAACGGGACGTTCAAGATCCTCGCAGAAGAGGAGTGGAGAGGGCAGCTTGGCATCACGCAGAGCCTTGGGTGGGCGCACTACGACTGCCATGCCCCAGAGCCGCATATTCTTCTGTTCAGAAGAGCCAAGAGCTAGGTAGGGACGTCCCTTTCTGTTGCAGGGAGCCTACCCTCCCCGCTCTCCTTTGTCTAGCTGTTGCTTTCATTGCATGTAGCCTAGCGTCTGCGGCTCGCTGTTGCAGATTGCGGCTCTGTTTCATAACTTTATAACAACGTATATATCCTTCAGTTCATATTCCTCCCCTCCCTCCCCTCACAACTCCGTGCTACCCGCACGCGGACATGGCAGTAGCAGCGAGTGGCCACTTGAGAGGACCGCGCCCCAGGCATGCTTTCCGGTTGCTGACGTAATGCATATTCCCAAAAAAAAAGTCTCTGTATGAAATCTGAAAGGGGGACCAAGGAAAAAAGGAAGGAGGGAGGGTGCTTGCAACCTCTGCACCGCATACCGCGCTTTCATGTTCCAGCGCGTCCTTGCGGCTGCGGCGCTGCACGCCACCGGATTCACGACGTGTCTCTGTGGGCCTAAAACTCTTCGCGAAATTGTTCCATACATTGTTTGTAAATAATCATCTGTATGTGACAAGATCTACTACCAACACTAAAAAAAACTTCAGAAGGCTAGCAAGCGAGTTTCAGGTGCGGATGTATGTCCCTGTAGAAGAAGCAGAGACGGAGCGCAAGCAGCACGAGCACCGCTCAGGAGTAGCCCAGACAGTGGGCTCTGTGTATGACGCTCATTCTCTGCCTGTTAGGATGCCGTCTCAAAGCGGCAGCAAGCCGTACCCAGACCAGAATCGCCTGTCGAGTGTGCGAAGCAACGTGAAGATCGGGATCAGACCCCTTCCGCTCACCTCTGCCCTTGTGAAGTCAGATTTGGCGCTCGTGGAGTCCCTATCAAGGCTAGGGTATGACTACGTGCTCCTCCCGGTTACCAATGCGCGGTACAGAGACAACTGCAAGCAGTACTTCCAGACGTTCAAGGAAGAACATGCGCAAAAGTATGGCTGTTTTCCTGAGAACATCGTGGATCTGAATAGTCTCTCTGTCCCTTATCCGAATTTAGGAGAGGTGAATATTCTCACAGGAGCACACGCAGCCAGAACGATAGGTCTTCTTTCTCCCTGGATAGAGCTGGATACTACAGACATGCTGATAAACGAGTTCTCTCTGCAGGTGATCTTGAATGAGGTGTCATACGCACACTATGTCGGCATCCAGACCCTATTGCTGGCCCCTCCAAGGGATCTCAACCACCTCTCCCTATTCACGGATAACCTGAACACTATTCTCGCGCGTTTCGCCACTATGGAAATTTCTTTATCGCTTCCAATTTGCGAAGATTCACAAACAAATACATCCACAGGGGAAACGATTCCAGCTATTGATCCGCTATCCACTTGGGACATGTGGAACACTATCAGAACCCAGTGTAACTATCACAAGAACTTGACTGTTTCTCTGGGATCCCCGAAACACAACATCCCCCAGACAGTAATTCAGAGATGGCTGGTCGAACCAATCAGATTCTATCTCATTTCCAGCTCGCGATTCATTCCTAACTCAAAGAATTACCCTGTGTTGAACAAGTTTAACCAGGTCATCATATGGACAATTATTCAAAACAAGGCTATAGATCCTCCTGTGCTGCTATTGCATGGAGTGGACAAAGAGAACGATATTATCACGAACTTGCGAACGGTTTCTCTTTCAGAGAAAAGCAATTCCATCACAGTTGATGGTACAAGTGTTTATTTAGGAGATCTCTCCTTTTTAGAGTACCTCAGATTCCTTGTTGAGTCTAGTGCTGTAAACAATCAGCTTTTTTCTGTTCAGAATTTCGCCTGGAACCATATTCTCGAATCCAACTTGCATCTCTCACAGCTTGCTTCTTTTCAAAGTCTTCAGGCTCCTCTTCAGCCTCTTACTCGGTACCTCGATAACGCTACATATAAGCTCTTTGAGGAAGACAAGGCAAAATATGAGTCGTACGAAAAGGCGATTATCGCAGCACTTGTGGAGTTGACCCAATTGCCAAAATTCAGTCATTTAAGAGGAGCGTCTCCGCTTGGTACTACGGCATTCAATACTTCGGCTTTAAGTTTAAGGCATGTTCACAGTGGCAAGAAACTGCAGACAGTGGAGAAGTCTCTGTTGAAGGTGCTGATAGTAGGGCCCGGAAGAGGTCCTCTAATTGAGCGTCTCTTCAACGCATGCAGATTTTTGAAACTCAACCTAGAAATGATAGAAATAGTTGCTGTGGAAAAGAGTCCCAACGTCATGGTCTATCTGGCTCAAAGAAACAAAGAAAACTGGAATAATTCCGTACAGATAATCAACTCTGACGTGAGACATTGGAAGTATGACTGCGCCAATAAAGGTGGTTTTAATTTGGTCGTGAGCGAGCTCTTGGGAAGCTTCGGTTGCAATGAGCTTTCGCCTGAATGCCTCGATCCTGTTGAATGTAATTGTGATCCTAACAACTGTGTCTTTATCCCTAGAGAGTACACATCTTTTGTTGCGCCTGCAACCGCTCCTTCCATGTACAGAAAAATTATGGAAAGCAGAGATACTTCCAACTTCCACAAGATATTTGTCCCTATGTGCGACAATTTTGACATATTGTCTTCGAAGTACGCAAAGCTGTGGACATTCACTCATCCTTCAAGAATAAATGCGAACATGCAGAAGCATTATAGTGGGAATTTGGGGCATGGAAATGGCAACAATAAAAGAAGGGCACTGGTGAATTTACGATGCCCCACAAAGGGTACTGTTCATGGTTTAATTGGTTATTTTGCCGCTGAATTGTACCCCGGCATCATAATATCCAATTGCCCAACGGGATCTGGCCCGTCACCATCTCATCTTATATCCTGGCTTCCCTGTTTCTTCCCAATAGAACAACCAATGCATGTGACAGACAATCAAGAGCTCAGTGTGTTTTTCAAGAGAGAATGCTCGCCAGGCAAAGTTTGGTATGAATGGTCACTGGAATCGTTTATTTATCTCATGTTACCTTCAGAGGAGATTGCAAGTCGACGGATCACAAATCATTCGTCCAATTCCTTTGGTAAAGTGCATCATCTGAGGAACAGTCTCAATAGTAGTGATCTGGCATCGGAGGAAACATCTGCGTTCCAAGCTAAAAATGAAGAGTTTCATGTGAGAGTTAGAACAGGAGCTACAAGGACACACAATCCAGGAGGTTCTTTGTTTGGGTTAGATCTATGACAATGAGCATTTGAGCTATGGATTGCATCTATATAGTTTAAAAAATCTGCAGAAGCATATCTTACAATACCTTATACCAACGGTCATTGTTGCATGATGGAACATACAAACTCAAGTATATATTCCTTGCGTCAAAAGCTGGTACTGATCATATAGCCGAGTGTAAATGCTTCCTATACTCTTGTTGATCAAGACATTTTCAATAAATGCATCAAGATCAACATCGCTGAGGTGTAACTGTAATCGCTGTTTGAGTTGAACAGAAGTATTTTCTCCCGCTCTAAAGCAAGGCAACTGAGAGTCGCGCTGCATCAGCTCCACCATGTTAACAATTGCATCTGAATTCTTACGCAAGGATTTAAAAGCCTGTTTCATCAAAGACTTGAAGTTGCGAAACTGATAAGAATTCAGCCCACCAAGCAAATCAACATACTCCATCGTCAACTTGAATGGAGCAGCCTCAAATCCCACAGATCCTGGAGAATTCGAAAGCAGATAACCAAAGTCAATATGAATAATATGTCCCTCAGAATCTAGCATAATGTTTCCATTATGTCTATCCTTGATTTGTAGCACATAACAGATTACCGAGTATGCCGCCAAAGAACTGGCAAAGTTCTCCTGTGCTATTTTGTATCTAGGGCTTGATTCGTCCCCAAACATTCTCACGAAGTGATCCTTCAACGTCGCTATGTTGCTCTCGAGGTCGCCATTTGTCTGTAATATATGCTGCGTCAAAGATTTTTTGATAGAATGTATAGAAAGAGCATTTGTAATTGTCTCCACAATTCCAGTTGATGATGATGTCACTAAAATGCGCATTCGTTTCACCCACACTTTAACGTTATCAGAGTACCATATGTTAGCCATCGCTTGAATCAGCTGGCAAGCAAAGGCCTCTTGTGTTAAGTCATCTCCAGTTTTGGCAATTACTGAGAAAAGATCCCAGTTTTCGAGATGTCCGTACTTGGATTCTTTTCTTATACGCTCTTTTTTGGCATTCCAGTCTTCTCCCAAGTAACGAATTCCCGCTATCTTGAGATCGTTCGAAAGCTTTCTTTCTCCAGCTTCTCCTTTTATGTCTCCAAGGTCCTGGACATCAAAGCCATTTTGCATTGAACGCATAGAATCAATGATTCTGGCTTTAATTTGAGCTGCTTGGGCAACAGGCATTGTCGATCCTGGCGAATCAAGTTGAGTCAGCATCATCGCCGCTATGCGCATTTGGTTCACAAGCTCAGAATCTTTCTCGTGCCCTTCCGGGTAATGAGATTTGAATGTAAGCTCAAAATTGCGAACCTTATCTTCAATACTTTTCGAAGATTCACTGCTGCCAACAAGTCTCGGAACGTTAGATATTGATTTAGCCATTTTGTTTGCAACTAAAGATTGCTTCTCCAGCTTGTTTGTCATTTTAACAACAGAAATGTCGCCCAAATCCGACTCTTCAGTCTCCGGAGGTATATCGTCCAGTAATTTTACATCGTTTTCCGCACGAAATGCCTCATCTTGAACGATTCTTTGTGTCTTGTTTAACGTGGACGACGCCGAAGTAGGAGGGAGATAACCGAGGTCAAATCTATAGTTTTTCTCGCTCAACTTGAACGTATCATGGACATCTTGGTTATCCTCAAGCTTATGCAGAAGCATCTTGTTATGGTTTGTTGTAGGGTCAAAATCTATCTCATCAACTAGGTATTCAACCAAAAGCAAGTACGGTACTCTTTCGGCAGAATTTAGTACTGCTGATTCATTCACTGCAATTCGGCAAATCTTATGTAGTTTTCCTTTTTTGTTTGGTGGTAATAAGGTAGGAATATCAACCTCACATGGAAGATCTTTATTCATTATCGACAGTTCGGCCTTTAGTGTTGATAGACGTACTTCCTTTGGTACCTTTGAAAGTCTTATTGAAATCCCTTGTAATGCGATAACAAATTGGGTCTCATACTTGAAATAATTAGATTTTAGAAGCTTTACCTTTTGTGGGCCAGTTAAAGGAGCTTTGGAGGTGGGTCTCACCTGTGGCGATACACTGCCACTCAGTCCATCGTCCCCATACAAACTTTCTAATTCACTGCTATCCTTGTAGTCAAGTGAGTTCCGTAGCGATGATGCATATGACCCGTCAGAAGAATAGGGCAGAGCATCGTTTGAAACTGAACTCAAAGGCGAGAGATGGAGATTTGGCATGGATGACACCTGTATCCTGGAATCCGTCCCTGAGACTGAAGCATCCATTGTGTCATTCAAAACATCGCTTTTAGTAGTCAAACGTGAATGTGATTTGCCCTTTGTCTTGAGTAATGGGCGACTGAGCTTGGGCATATTTATCTCAGCATAAGTGTCAATCATTTCAAAATTCAGATCATCTGATCTGCCTACCGGTCGATTCGTAGGCAAGGTCGCAAGAGAAGGAGATGAAGAGACACATCTGTCTTTAGAAGGTGCTTTCGATTTCTTAGAATCATCGACTTCTTCTCGTGTTCGTCCCATTAACGCATTATTAATGGTGTTCTTCTTGGTTAAATTATCGGTGAGACTTTTCTTGATATCCTTGACGACCTCAAAAACCATTGACTTGAGCTGCTTTCCTTGTGTCCTTACAATCGGTGCGGCATACTCGGCAGCTTGTGGAAGCCCAAAAGCAGCTGCAACAGAGGTGCATAATATTATTGAGGGGGGCACGTTCTCTCGGAATTCCCTATGTACATCATGTCTCCCAACCACTCCAGAAGATGACGCTGCCGACGAGGTTATGGTTCGCTGGTTGCTCGAAAAGTTGAAAAGATGATATTGTAGGTCGTTCAGCATTCGCTTGCATATCTGAAAACCAACACTTTCTGGCTGTTTGCTTAGCTCTTGCAAAAGCGCCTGTAGATGCCAAAAAGTGATGAGGCTACAATGGACATCCTGATTGCATAGTTTCTTGATGAGCTCCTCCAACGCCACAGACTCTGTCTCAACAGTAATCAGCAGCTGCAAAAACTGCGGAATAAAAAAGCGCAGTTCACTTATGGTATATTTGGAGGCCCTTTGGCATAGGCAGTAATGGATTCCTATATTATCAGCGTACTTCTGGAGATATTTGAGACACAAGTATAGGTCGAAATTGGGTGAGTTGATGATGCTCAGAAGCTGGTCGCCTCCGGCTCCTTCCCTTGTGGGTGATTCTTCTTCCAATGACGCCATTTAGCTGTCTCTGGCCGAACTCGTCCAAAATGGCATCCAGGTCTAAATGAAACAATAGTTGTTGTGTACGGCGGAGCTCGCGAACCTTTCTTGCGTCCTTAACGAGCCCATGAAACCAATCTTGGTCTCTGAAAGCTTTCCTCGTCCAACGAAGGATACCTTTATGTACAAATTGACTACGCTCCGTTAGCTTTGTATAACGTGGCACGACTCTTCGTTCGCCGCCGCAACTGATGTTTTTCTTCTGCTGGCCCGCAAACCTACCTCTTCTTGCTCACCCTTTAACCTGAAGCTTTTTGCGCTCTAGAAAAATACACCCAAGAGGTCTCGCCTTTATTAGTTGCTTACGTAGCCCTCCCACCTCATTGCACCCAGGCTCGGCACATTTCAATAGTGTGCAAAAAAAAAACATAAGCACATACTCGAAAATACAAAAAAGGGCCTTGTAAAGAAGAGACGAGGGATCACGATTGTTTCACCGGTCTGACGTGGAAGATCGGGCATTTCCCGAGGCACTGGAGAGCAGAGTCCTATGACCTAATTACCCCACTGGAGCTCGCCGAGTACCTCTGAAGCTCGCCATGTCCTTCTCGGCAGACTATATCACTATTGGCTCGGGGGCCACCCCGAGGTCACACACCACCCCAAAGAGAAGCGTGCCGCGGCAAGACTCAGGAACGCCACTATCACAAAGCCTGCGCATTGGGTATCAGAAGGTAACTCTGGATATAGACCTCGCCGAAAGAACAATCTATGGAGAGACCGAGCTAACAGTCCTTCCCTTGGAGTCAAGCTTAAAGCAAATTAAACTAGACTGTAGAGGAATGCAGATAAAGTCCGTCACGGTTAACAACAGAAAGGCGGCTTTTGGCTACAATGACTTTTTTCAAAATGATGAATATCTCAATGACACAGAAAATAGCGTTCTTGCTGGATATCCCTTCAATCATCATTATGACACCTCCTCTGAAGATTTTACAATTTATCAGCATCATCTATATAGGGGAAAATTTCATCCGTTGTATTCTGACATATCCAGCACCGAGGACCCATCCAGCGTCTCCTTGCAAAATACATCTGAGCTGGTTATAAGAGTGCCCGAGGGAATAAAGTTGAGGTTGCAGGACACAGAATCAATTCAAACATTTTCTCCCATGATTCCAAGTGCAAGATCTGCCACCCCTTTAACTTCTAATGCTCTCGTTAGCTCAGAAAAGGTTTACACACCTTTGACAATCAAAATTATATACGTTGTCAAAAATCCTAAGAACGGATTCATCTTTCATGGCGGAAGCGACACTGTTATATCTAAAAGAAAGTGGTTTGGATATACGTACAATAATGATCTTGGTTGCAGCGCCAGCTCTTGGGTTCCCTGTATTGATAATATGTTTGAAAAACCAGCTTGGGATGTTAACATTATTGTACCAAAAACAGTCAGAGATATTGGAGAAGTGAAAATAATTGGAACGAAGGAAGCAGAGAAAGCAATGTTCAGATCACAGATGGAACAAATGGATGAAGACGACGCCAATGATACTCATCAGAACGGGACACAAGACGTTTATGATGATGAATATGGTATATTATCAACTCCAATCACGGTTGTGGTGCCAGATTTGATTAACTTTAAAGAATCTCCACATACTATCGATATCGGAAAAAAAGTCGTCAATTTTCAATTTTACAACCCAATCCCAGCTTGTCTGATAGGATTTGCTGTCGGAGCGTTTGAGAAGTCTCCAATTATGGGATTCAAAGAGGGATTGGATGGACCTGTACCGTTGACAGGTATGTCCATATCTGCTAATGGAGAGCTGAATGAAGAGGGAATGTATGGCGATATCAGTCGCATATCTGTTCCAACAATGCTTTACTTCTCCCCGGAGAAGAGTAGCGAGGTAATCAATACGACATTGTTTTTGCACCGAACAATTGAATTTTATACCAAAGAGTTTGGGTCATTCCCATATCCGAGTTACACGCTCTTGTTTATTGATGATATGCCCTCGGACGGTTGCGGGTTTGCTGGTATGACAATAGCGAGTCAACGATTACTTTATGGTCCTGAGTTTGTGGAGCCCATGTTTGAGACTACAGAAGCATTATGCATTGCCCTGGCTGAACAATACTCGGGAATCAATGTCCTACCTAAGTCTCTGAATGATATGTGGTGCACAATTGGTTTGGCGCATTTTATGGCAGGAAGTTTCCTGAAAAAGCTTTTTGGTGTTAATCATTACAAGTATTTAGTAAAGCGAAGAGCTGATGTTTTATGCGAACTGGATACCGGCAAGCACCCATTGGCACGCCAGCCTTTGCGGTTCCCCGTCAATTTGGACCAAGACTTTGACTTCGTGAAGCTAAAGGCTCCTTTAGTTCTTTTCATTCTTGACAGAAGAATGACTAAAACTGATAAATCATTTGGTTTATCGAGAGTCATCCCAAAAATATTTTTGCAGGCAATGTCTAGTGACTTATTCAATGGAAATTGTCTATCGACGGCACATTTCCAGCATGTTTGTGAAAAGGTTGCACACAACAAGCTAGAGGGGTTCTTTCAAAATTGGATTTATAAGACGGGAGTTCCTATTTTCAAAATCACACAGAAATTTAGCAAGAAAAGAATGTTCATTGAAATGACTATTCGACAACTTCAAAAATCCACCAAACTAGATGATGTGAATGATGAAAGAACTGTTATGGGGAGTCAACTTGAGAGCATACGAAAACAGTATCAACGAGATCATTTTGTGGAGGAGTCCAATCAGTTTTTGACAGAAGAGCAAGAGTTTGAAACACAGAGCGTTTTCACTGGACCCATCACAATTAGAATACATGAAGTTGATGGAACACCATATGAGCACATTGTGGATATTAGAGAAGCTGTTACCAAAGTTGATATTCAGTATAACACTAAATACAGAAGATCAAGAAGGAGAAAGGATGAAGATGGGGAAGACAGAGAGAAAGAAAAAGAAAAGGAACGCGAAAGAGAGCGTGAAAGAGAGCGTGAAAGAGAGCGTGAAAGAGAAAGAAAGAGGAAAGGCGAGGACGGGGTCAAAAGGCTTGGTGATGTATTGACCTCGACGACAGACATGATGAATTGGCAACTCAAGGATGAGGATGTGAATCGTGAGTCCAACAACCAAGATCAGTCTGATGAAGCTTTTGAGTGGATAAGGGTCGATGCAGATTTTGAGTGGATTTGCAAGTTGGACATAAATCAGACAGACCGAATGTTCGAGTCCCAGCTGCAACAAGATAGAGACGTGGAAGCTCAGTTAGAGAGTGTGAAATTTTTTTCCGAATCGTTAAGACCTGCTCTTTATTATGGCACCATTTTACTAAGAGTCATTATTGATAAGCGATACTTTTATGGAGTGAGAGTGGAAGCAGCCAAGGGTTTGGCGAGAATGTCAACTGAAGAGAATGACCACTTGGGAATGAGGTACTTGTTGAAAGCCTTTAAGCACTTTTATTGCTACAACAATCAAATTTCAAGAGACTATAATGAACTTAGTCCAGCCGAGTATTTGCCTTTGCCAAATGATTTTTCTGATTTGAGCAGTCTCTTTGTGAAGAAGGCGATTATTTCTTCTTTGTCTACTATCCAGAATAAGACTGGAGATTCTCCAATTGAACTCAAGATGTTAATATTGAATATTCTGCAGTACAATGACAATTTAGGTAACGATTTTAATGATTGTTACTATATCTGTGATCTTTTGTCATGTTTGTTCAATGTCATTGTGAGTACAAACCGATTTGTCCCCAATAGCAGTGAGTTCATGTCTAGCGACACTTCATCAGCGAACTCTGAACCAAATAAACAATTTCTTCAACAAGCTGTTACTGAACTCAATCGCTTCCTACAAATGGATGACTGGTCGCCTTCGTATGAGTACATGATCACAACGAGGATTATCAAACAAAAGGTCCGTCTGGCAAGTTTAGGATTAATCAAGATGACTTTTGAAGAACTAATTGACTACGCTAAGCCCCAAAACCACCCAAATGTACGTCTAGCCTCATTTGATGGTCTCTTACGTCTGGGCGGGCTACGTAACTCACACATATTGTCACTATTTTTCACAGCCTTGAAAATTGACCCTGTTTCCTATGTTAGATACAACTTGATGGATATTTTTCTCAAAAGCATTGGAGTCGCCGCTATTGAGGGTATGCCCTCATATCTCGATGATGATGTTTTCTTTGAGGCAGGCAGAGGAGCCCTGGGGACATGTGAAGCTTCTGAGGATCATCCGAAAGAAAAGCGGGTCGGCAACACCATGGTAATTATTGAAGAAAACTCATTGAGAAACGACATGAAGTCTAGAAGGGATCAAATTGCAAGAACCACGATTAAGGGTGCGATTGAAGTTTTGCGCCGTGACTTGAGCATAGGAACAGGTTTGAAGCATGAATTATGGTTATGTCTGCACTCGTGTTTGTTATCAATTAACGCCAAAAGAAACCTTTTTGATACCGCTTTGGTGCTGTACAAAGCTATTGATTCATTCCCAGTGACCGCTAAGATGCCATCCGACAAGAGAGTGGTCTTAAAGGTTGGCAAGAAAGTCCTAGATCCTTTCACTGGTGAATTAGTCGTCTCAATCAAGCGCCAGGGTCGACTCAAGATTCAAATTCCTACAATAAAAGTTCTTTCATCTGATGGAACCTCGCAGTCTTCTGGTGCTTCAACTACAACTTCTTGGCCTATTCTCAAGTTGAAGTCCGCAGAGATAACAAAAAAGCCAGAAGTTAATAAACCTAAAGAACAGGACCCACAACTAAAGGTCGAAAACCCGCCATCGGTGCCACCAGCCAAGCAAGGGAAAGTTTTTGAGGTGACATTCAAATATCGGAAACCTAAGCCTGAAATCGCCGATAAAAACATTACCTCAATGACAGTTGAGAAGAAAAGAGTCAGATCTGAAATATTAACTAAAGATGGTGGTCCTCTTCGATACGTTAAGATTAGACTATTCAAAGGCGAGGTTATGTTGTCCTCTACTGAGAATTTTGAAGCTGAGGAGGTGACGAATGGAGTCAAAAAAATGGCTGTGGACTCAACTCAAGAGACTGTACAGCTTTCAAAAAGCCTTGTGAAAAATGGTCAAAACCTTTCACATTTTGTGACACTAAAAATCAATTCCGAAAAACTGAAACAGGTTAGTGCTGTCGGTGCCTTCTCTGGAAGTAGAGCACCAATTTCAAAAAAGATCAAACTGAGGCTGAGATAGCTGATCCGGAACGTTTCTCTGTACCATATTTATAACTGAATGAATTGTAATAATCGCCACGATCAGGTAAACTTGCATACTCATCGCTTAGGAAGGGGGGGCGGCTCTCTTCTAGACTCCCGCCTTATTTCACTATCAGTGCGTTGAACGCTGCTTTCTGTGGTCGCACGTGATTCGTCTACCAGATCAGGCAGAGACACCGAGGACCTATGGTCAAGCTGGGTCTTCTCCTCGCTTTGAGAAGATGTCATAAGGGGACTAGGTGTGGGGATACCTGGATCATGTGGCTCCAGCAACTGCTTGTCACTAGCAGCGGTAACAGACTCAAGGACAGAATTAGTCTCATAATCTGTGACAATTCTGTTGTCCTGGCGCAGCCCTTCAATCTCTGTATGGCGGGGCAGATTCTCGCTAGCAATCGCTTGAACATCTGTGCTGTGGGTGTATCGGTGCATCCCTGCAGAAGACATTGGTATGGATGCTCCCACGGATGGTCCTCTGAGCTGCTCATTGATAAACATTGCAGGATTGGTTGGTGACGATTCCACAGTTGGCTCCTGCATATGAGACCCTAAGAAATTGTCTTCAGTATCCTTCTGCCTTCTTCCTGAGTTCGTTGCCTCTGCTTCAAATCCTGAGGAAATAGAATATGTAGATTTTACTTGCTTGCGCGCCATTCTCCTACTTGAAATCATCTCTGGTGCAACATAAGTCTTATCCTTGCTTTGTACTTGATTGCTTTGCTTTCTCCCCGAGTCCGAGAGTCTCTGTTTCGCGTTGGAATAGATATCCTTCAATTTGGTAACAGAACCGGAAACTGAGTACTTAGATTCCCAATTGCTCCCAAGGTCTTGACTTCTGACTGAACTGCTATCCTCAGTAAACTCAAAAGAGCGCTGGCCACTGGCAGAATCAGACCTTCTATGAGCAGCTAGAGCAGTATTCCTTGACATTGTTGAAAAGCTTCCTGTTGATTTGAAAGATACTGGAGTTGCTGAAACTTCGGAGCCAGAGTTATCAGAAGGCGCCGAAGAGCCGGTATGCAGCTCGTTGCCGAATGAAGAGTGTCTTTTAGCGCTATCTGGCGCTCTGCCAAGTGACTCTGAAGTTCTTTCATCTGTGCTATATCCGCGGTGATAATCTTTTGGCGAGCGTTCTAATTCAGGAGTTTTGGTTGGGAGAAGCGGAGGCGCCTTGTTCTCGCTATCCCCAGTCTGGTTGGCAGGCGGAGAAAGTAAATCTGGTCTTATAGACCTATCCCATATCCCCCCTCTAAATATTTCATTTTCTGTTCTGTAAATCACAAGATCATCCATGAATGGAAGAACCAAGGAGGTTCGAATTGCATTTTTAAACTTATTGGTGATGATATTTGTAACCAGGTTGTAGTTCAGCGTTCTCGAGCTCACCACGGGCTCTACATGCAGATCCAATTTGGGCATTTTTAAGAAACCATACCAAATTCTGCAAGTTGGGGCAGGTTTTATCTTCATTACTAGGTCGCCTTCTAGCCTATTGATCTTTATCCGGAGGTTCACATCGAACTCACGCTGTTTGAATCTTGCACCTAAGTTAAGGAAAATCTTGGTTGAGAGCTCAATTTCAAGCCCGCCAGTATAAAGGAAGTTGAACTCTGTGAGGAGTTCGCCCTCTGGGGACAAATTTCGCAGCTTTGGGTACGTTATCATGGGAGCAGAGTGACCGACATCAATGTGTCTGATCTGTAAGTCATCGAGGAACCCGGGGGTTTGAATCTTTTTCAGCTTCTCGTCGACTTTTCCTTTGACAAAGTCGTTGAACTCCTCTGTTTTGTAGAGGCCAAGGAATAATCTGCCTGTCAATGCATTGATCCACTTGGTGGATAGCTGGCCGTCGGAGGAGTTGATGGCCTGTATCAGATCGATCATGTCTGATGTTTGGTAGTGCAGTGTTCTGGCCATAAACGACGGCTCAATCAAATCTCTTTCCGATCTAGTCCTAACGCAATCGACTGTGGTCGCTCTGATCAGAGCAAAATACCAGTCCTCCTTTTGGTGATTCATATCCGAGTAAAGGAAGAAACCTTTCGGCGCGGGGGCAGAGCCTGTGTTCTGGCCCGAGAGGAAGTCAGCTATGGATTTGGCCAGCAGCTTCTCTCTGTCGGGCTGAGACAGGTTGTTAAGTTGAGAGTCATGGGGGCCAAACGTGGACGGATCTTTCTTCATAACGCAGATTGCTGACTTTTTAGTGAAGAGCTGTCCGTCTTTCAGGTTTCGAGGCCATATGCAAACCAGATGGTCGGTAAGCACGATGACATGCTGGACATTCATCTTATCCTCGTCATCATACAGGAATAGATTGCGGTGCTTGAGGACGGCGAAGTAGCGGTTCTTCTTCCGTATGGCCTTTATCTGCTTCGAGTCGATGGTCTCTGGGTCAAGGGGCTGCTGTTGCTGCTGCTGCTGCTGCTGCTGCTCTTCGAGGACTGTGGAGGACGAGGTCTTGCTGCCTGTCACCATTTTGAAGAGATTGATGCCCTTCTGCTGCGACGACCCGGGCTCTTTATCTGCTGCGAGAGAGCTCGACGAGCTCGACTGCGAGGGGGCCTCGTACGGGTCGATCTGCGACAGCTGGTAGTACTCCTTGGTGACGGTGAGCCAGCCCTTGTAGTACGTGCCGACGTTGAGCTGCTGCTTCTCGAGCACCTCTGTCGCCCGCAGCGCCCTGTACCCCTTGGGTTCGCCCCTGCGCTCGCTCTCCTCCTCCTGCTCCAGGGCCGCGAGCGCGCGGCGCTCGCGCGGGTCCTCCACGGCCCGTGGGGAGAGGTACCACGTAGCCAGCAAGAGCAGCGGCACAAAGGTGAGCCCTCCGACGACGTATGCTGTGAGTAGCTGTAGCGTCCAGTTCATTGCCCGTGTGCCAGGAACGTGAAGACCATAGCCGCTAACCAGCTAGCGGACCAACCAACGAACCAGCCAACGTGAAACGTCAAAAACCGCTGATGCCATCTGTGCTTTGTGCTTTTCTGGCTTTATTGTTTAGAAACAGGAACAGTCCATAAATAGCACAGCGCATCCCACACTCTACAAGCTTTCCACGGGTGCGGGAGGGGAGATGCACAAAAGCGAACAAGAAAAACCCAAATCTGGAAGGAAAAAAAAGAGCCCGACGCGGGGCTCGAACCCGCAGCCTTGTGATTAAGAGTCACACGCTCTACCGATTGAGCTAGCCAGGCAATTTGCTTACTCTGAACGCCTCTGTCTGTTATCACACCCAGGGCGCACAACACTGCCAAACGCAGTGCACGGCGCAGTAGAGCCGCCCACAGCGCGACGCCCCTTAGAGCACGGCTCCACAAACGGTGCAGCACCCGGGCAAGGCCAGGCGATTGTCGCAGCGTCTCCAGATAGGCGTGCTCTTCTCTCTGCAGTTTTCCCCGAAACTGCAACCTTTACCCAGCATCAATGCTTTGTGGGAAATATAGGTTTAAAATAGTGCATTTTTTAAAAATTATAGTCCTTTTTAACCCTGTGCTACACGCTACCCGACACTGGAAGCATGCCTCACTTCACTGTCTTTTCACCTTCTTATTCACCACGCGCCCCGCCGCCGGCTTTCTCTTCTTCACCATCGCTGTCAGGTCCTGCACAGCAGCCCGCACCGGCTTCGACTCCCGCTGGTCGGACGAGGAAGGCTCTCCCAGCAGACCTTGCAGTATCTTCTTCTTCTCCTCCTGAATCGCAGAGTCGCCCTTCTGCAGCTCTGCAAGACGCTGCTCCATGTCGAACAGCAGGTCCTTGTCCTTCTCCTCGCCCGGCTGTTCGTACTTCCGCCTGAACGATTTCAGCGCAGATGTCATCGCCTCCACGGCCTTGCGCATAGAGCCAGCCTGCTCGGTGTCAAACTCGAGCGCCAGAGACAGCTTGTAGAACGCCTCAGAAACCAGCGCGGCATGGAACGGATACAGCTCTGTACGTAGCTTAGCCAGATGATCCAGGTCTGAAGCCGCCTGCTTGAAGTTCTCCGTCTCCAGCGAAATATCGCCTAGCAGATTGTACACGTCCGACAGCTTCTTCGTGAGCACCACGGTGGGGTTGCCAGTCTGGCTAGCATCGTCTTTGTCAGACGCCAAATACGGAGTCTCCGGGGTTTCCTGTGTACCCAACTTTTCCAGCTCCTCCTCGTAGAGACCGCGCGTCAAGTCGAGAATCTCCCATGCAACCTCAAAGTCTGTCTGTTCCTCTTCCTCCTCTGCTGCGGTCTGCTGGGGCTCAGACTCCCCGCCTGAAGCGTCTGCGTCCTCTTCCTCCTCCTCTTCCTGCTCTTCTGCCTCCTGTTCCTTGTCGCCTTCGTCCTCCGCTAGCTGCTCGTTGAATTGGAGAATACCCTCGTTGGCGTTGACCTCGTTCTCCCCGCTCTCGTCCTTTGCGGCGTCCGAGCTCGTTCCAGGTGCCTGCGATGTAGCGCCGAGGACCTCTGACTTCGACACGGCGTTCTCAAACAGCGACTTCGCGTAGAGGAACAGCAGGTCTGGGTCATCTTTTCCTGTGAGCTCGTTGGCCGTTTCGCATGCCTCGGAGTAGAGCTCTACAGAGCGGTCGTAGTCCTTTTCGGCGAACGCCTTGGCCCCATTCTCCAGCAGCTTCAGCACCGAGCCTGGATACTCTGTTTCTGTCATGGTGGTGGTGGGGGGGGGGAAGGGCAGGAGTCAGGAAGCAGCGAAACAGCAGGTAACTAACTACCTTGGAGTCTCGTCACAACGCACTAGGACGCACTAACATATATATATATATATATGTATGTACTAAGGCTCCACCTGCTCCAACTGCTCTCTTTGTGTGTTACAAAAGTTTGACCGGGTAAGCTTAGCTAACGCGTCTGGGCCAAGGATCCAAAAAAAAAAAGAAAATAAGGGCGTTAGTTTATTTTTGAGGCTCAACACACACACACACACGCAGACATACAACATAACAGACCTGGTCTTGCTTTCTCCTGGAACCCCAGGACTTGATTCTTAGTGCTTCAAGACGGCAGCAGAACGGATACCGCGAGATGACAGTGGAGAGTAAGTAAGGGAGTGCGGGGGGAAGCGGGTGCTTGGCGACGGCCGAGCAGTGTCGGCGGCCCCGCTGGCTTTTGCGCTAACGCGATGAGTTGGCGGTTGGGCCCCACACAGCAGAAAACACATTAATTCAGACAGACAGAGATACTAACACAGCTCCGCGCTGGGAGCCGGAACCAGATCCAGTTGAGACCGTGGATCAGGTGGCAGCCGAGGAGCTGGACGCTTCGCACGTCGACAGCAGCGCTGTCGACGGCAGCGCTAGACGCGACGTCAAGATCATCCGCCGTAAGCTCAACGGCTACGTTGGGTTCGCCAACCTGCCTAAGCAGTGGCACAGAAAGTCGATCAGACGCGGGTTCAGCCTGAACCTCATGGTTGTGGGTGAGAAGAGCTTGGGAAAGTCCACGCTGATCAACACGCTGTTCAACCGCGAGCTGTACCCTGTAGAGGCACACCCAAGAGCTACCTTCCCAGACGCCGACAGCCCGGTCAAGGTATCTATCGAGACAGTGAGCGCAGAAATTGAGGAGAACAGCGTAAAACTGAGTTTGACAGTGATTGACTGCCCCGGTTTTGGCGAGGCCATCAACAACAGCGACTCTCTGCAGCCTATTGTCGACGAGATCAACAGCAGATTTGACCTCTATCTCGAGGCTGAGACCAAGATTAACAGAACCACCATCGTGGACAACCGTGTCCATGCCTGCCTTTATTTTATCGAGCCTACCGGACACTCTTTGAAACCACTGGACATTAGTTTCATGAAGCAGGTACACGAGAAGGTGAACTTGATTCCTTTGATCGCCAAGTCCGACACACTGACAGAGAAAGAGATTGCCGAGTTTAAGCAGAGAGTCATGGACGATATCGCCAACCAGGGTATCCATCTTTTCACTCCCCCAATATATGATAACGATGACGAGGAGACCACTCTGGCGTCGAAAGAGATCATGTCGAAGGCTCCTTTCGCTGTTGTAGGCTCTACGCAGCAGATCCAGACCTCTGACGGGAGACTTGTGAGAGGCAGATCGTACCCTTGGGGGATCATTGAAGTGGATAATGAGGAACACTGTGACTTTGTGAAACTGAGACAGGTCTTGGTGAGAAACTTCATGGAGGAGCTGAAGGAGACTACTGCGAACGTGCTGTACGAGAACTACAGAACAACGAAACTCAAGAAGCTGGGCATAGAGCAGGACGATTCTGTGTTCCGGGAGTTTGATCCTGTTTTGAAGCAGGAGGAGGAGAAGCAGCTCCACGAGGCGAAACTCACCAACATGGAGGCCCAGCTCAGAACTATTTTCCAGTCGAAGGTGAGCAAGGAGGAGAAGAAGCTGCAGGAGACGGAGGCGGATCTCTTTGCCAAGCACAAGGAGATGCGGGACAAGCTTTTGAAGCAGATCAAGTTGCTGGAGGAGAAGAAAAAGGAGCTGGAGCTTGCGAGACCTGTGCAGCACAACGACCCGGCTCCGGTTGCTGCCGCTGCCCCTACGAAGACGCGCAAGGGCTTTTTACGTTAGCATTTGAGCCTGGGTGTTTCGAGTGCCTCCTTGCGTCCTCCATGACTTTTCTCTACTAAAGTGCTTCGGATTTCATTTTGGTTTTTTATAAATGGGTTTGAACTCTCTTTTAGCTCTGCTCTTGCCAGTGTTGCAAGTGGCGCCGCATGACGAGCAGGCGAGCGAGAACGGGAGGGTGAGGTCTAGCAAAGGTTTTAACAGATGTTTAGTTACTGGACGTAGGTGAGGCGAGGTGAGACGAGACGAGACGAGACGAGACGAGACGAGGAGTCTGTGATCGTCGCGCCGATCGACGCGCTCGCTCTGGTAGTGGCACTCTGTGCTAGTGTTTTTTTTCTTCCTCTTCCCTCATGAAGAGCATCTACCCACCATTTCACCCTGAAAGCCCCTGATTGTGATACTTTGCGTGGCTCAGCGCGGTTTCAAGGGAGGACAGAGCCGTACAGGTGTTGATGGGTGCAAACTAGTATGAGTAAGTACTGCTGCAGCTGCTGCTTGGCCGGCGGGCGCCCGGCGAGAAGCCAGCTTGGTAGACAGATAGGCGGCGCTGCGCTGCGCTGCTGCTTTTGAGATCTTGGAGCTAGCTAACATTGTGTTCCCCCCTTCCAGTGTCGCTTTATACCATTCTCGGTGTTGAGGAGTCCGCGACGTACGCGGACATAAAGCGAGCGTACAGAAAGCTTGCGCTTCTCCACCACCCGGACAAGGTGCCTGCGGACGAGCGAGAAGCTGCAGAGATCCGGTTCAAGGAAATAAGCAACGCCTACGAGGTGCTGATCGACGACGACAAAAGGCACCACTACGACCTCTATGGCACCACAGACGGGACCGTCCCCACCAGGAACGGCGGCGGCTACCACTACGACAGCTACGACTCGCAGTACGCCGGCGCTGCCTTTGGCGAGAGTAACTTTGAGTTCAATGCTGACGATTTTGCCAACTTCTTCAATCACATGGGCGGGGGGGGCCCTGGACCGTCGGCTGGCAGAAACGGCGCCTCCCGCCCCAAGAAAACTGAGGACGCCGTCTTCAACGTCGAAGTGACCCTTGAAGACCTGTACAACGGCAAGGTCATCAAGATGTCCTCTACTCGCAATAAGATCTGCCGCTTTTGCAAAGGCACAGGAGTGAAGAAGTCTGCAATCAAGCTGACCTGCCCGGCGTGCAAGGGGAAAGGGAGCATCACAAGACTCGTGCAAATCGCCCCTGGGTTCGTGACGGAGCAGCAGGTTGTGTGTAGCAAGTGCAAGGGGCTTGGCTACTATTACAGGGCAAAAGATTTTTGCAAGAAATGCAAAGGAACCTGTGTATTAGAGGAATCAAAAATACTAGAGTTCAGCATACTGAAGGGCTCTCCTAACGACGGGTCTGTCACGCTCAAGGGAGAGGCCGATGAGGCGCCTGGCATGGAGGCGGGCGACGTCGTGCTGAATTATAAACTGATACCCCACGAGCGCTTCAAGAGACAGGATGATAATCTTTATGCCAAAGTCAAACTACCATTGATGGATGCCCTCTGTGGGTTCAAGAACAAAAAGCTCGTCAAGACTCTCGATGGCAGATGGCTTTCTGTGTCTGTTCCAGCGGGAAAGGTGCTAAAACCCGGCGACTCCATAACTGTTCCAGATGAAGGGATGCCTTTCTTGCGAAACAACAACAAAAATGGAGATTTGTACATCGGTGTTGAGGTTGAGTTCCCCAAGGATAACTGGATACTTGAGAGAAATGAGATAAACGCGCTAAAAACCATCTTGAATATCTCTTATGGCAGCGAAGAGCAGGATGATGCCGTTGTGAACGGCGAAAATGTGTCAAATGTTGCGTTCAGGGTATTGTCACGCGAGGAGCTTCCAAAGTCCTTTAATTCGTACTTCAACAACACTGAGGTGTCCGACATAGGCAACGACGATAAGCATCAGCAGCGCAAGGGCTGGTTTGGCGGGTGGTTTTAGCATGACGCACGTAGACCTGTATATAGGCACCCTGCTGAAGTATACGATGAGAGCGGGGAGGAGGGGGCAAAACATGATTGCATAGTTATAGTCGCGTTGGTTTGTAGGCGGGTCTTGACTCGCAGTACTCCAAGATCTTGGCGAGCTTCTTCTGCTCGTCCTCCTCGTCCAGTTCAGGGAACTCGAGGCTGACTTCAGCGAGATCGGGCGCGCCGGCCAAATCTAGGTTCAGCACCTCTTCTGCAGGTTTTGGTTCAAGGTGCGAAAGGTCCAGTTGGAGCGGATCCTGTAGTGAGTCGTATACCGCAGGGCTGACCTTGTTATTCGTGAAAAGGGACTCCATGACTTCCCTGGGCACGCGCTGCAAAGTGTCAGGGACGTAAGGGAGCTCGTCCTCCTTTTCGGGGACGATTTCGATTTCGTCAAAAAGGCCCTCCTCCGGCGTTGTGCGGCCAAACGCGGTCTCATGGAGGTCTTCCAGTAGCGACTGTTTGCGCCAGTGGGGCTTGTGTGCGGGCTCTGCCGCTTTGCCGACGGGGGAGTCTCGTTGGACTCTGAACCTCTGGGCTTCTGCCTTCTGCGACGCGCTGTCATCCGGGGCTATGCGGGAGTCGAGGGTGAGCGGTGTTTTCGATGTTTTGCGGACCTTGTTGTAGTTGCCCAGCGGCTGGACTTCTGCTGGTGGTGGCGGCAGCGCGACTGCGTTAAGCGACTTGGTGCGCAGCGCCGTCTTGCGCGACTTTGGACGGGGCTTTTCCGCTGCGTCTGCGGCACCGCTGTCTGTGGTCCTGAGCTCTGCTGGCTGTGGTGCGGTCGATGCGGTCGGTGCTGTGGCGGCAGTGGCGGCGGCTTGCGGCTTGGACGCCTGCACCGCGTTCTCCTTGTTTTCAAACGCCTTTCTGGCTGGCAAAGACGACATGCTGCACCGAGTCCTGGCTGGCGTGCCGAGCAAGCGTGCGTGTCAGGGGTGGTGCTGCTGCTTTTCAAAGAGCGGCGTCGTTCACGTGCACGTTCACGTTGGCGGCCAGTGATGTGAGCTGTGTGGTGCTTCGCAAGTGATGTGTATACAAACTGTATACAAAATGAGTATTTTTGTGCGTGTGTTATTTTTTTCTAAAGGAGCAGACAGGCACTGTTGAGTTTATTATCAACTCTTAAACTAAGGCTCATTATAAGTAGCCGGGACGTCGAAGAAAGTCCGCTTTTCTTGAAGGGGACCAGACGCCGCGAGCCTCCAGATCAGGAGCCGCACCCCCCCCAAGAAGGAACATGACGACGTGAAGCATGGACAAACACCACAAGAGACGTGTCATAAGCGACTTCCACAGAAGCCTCGTGAGGAGCATTGCTGCAACGCCCCTCGACAGCCGCACGCTGCTGCGGCTCCGCGAGCACGTCAAGCTCAAGTTCAGACAGTCACCCGCCCAGGACCGCGACCCGCTGTACCGGCGGCTCACTAAGGGCGTTGAGTTTGCACAGAAGCTGAAGATGGTGCAGCACAACGGCCAAAAGCACGCCGTGTGCGAGCTGCTCCGCTGCGCGTTCAAATCGGCCGTGCCCAGCTCTGCCAGGCTCCCGCGCTGGCTGCACGACTTTCTGAGAGCCAAGTCCATCGGCAGGGTCCACAAGGCAGCGTTCCTCGACAGCTACGCCCAAACGCTGTCCCTAAAGCACCTTGTTGCGGGCATCAAATCAAGCCCGCAGCTCACGCAGAAATACTTTGAACAACTGAGCGCAGGCAGCGCATGCTCTTCGCCCGACAACCACACAATCAATGACATCTCTCATGGAGCCAGCCCACCAACACCGCTCAAGACAAGCGCAAAAGAGAGAGCGCTACTTCGCGAGTTTCGTCAGCAGTTCAAGGACAAGTTCCAGACTAAATATTCGCTCCCGAGCTTGGACGTTGTTCTGAGCCCGACGCTGCTCGGGCTGCCACCAGCGCATATCAGAATACAAAACCTCCTTTTACGACGACTCCAAAAACTGCAGCAGTTCTGGTTAAAGTATGACCCCATATTGCGCGATGATATGGAATACTTGGACCGCCTGTTCGAGTCCGATTTCTTCACTCAGCACAAGTCTGTCGAGTTCGGGTATCGTATCTTCATGCGCGAATGCTACGCCCTGAATGAACATGCGTCACTAATACGGCCAGCAACGGAAAGGAAAGCTTCTCGCGGATCAGAAATGCTGTATAAATACTTGAAGTAACTCACACCTCCATTACCATGTACGATTTTCTGGATGAGTCGAGCAGCCCTGCAATTTTGCGCTCAGGATTTATAGCCAAGTACGCGGGCTCAAACCCATCTTTATCAAGAGAATCCATTCTGTTCAACACGTGCTCCTCAGTAATGTAGATATCTGGACCCTGTCGTAACGCTTCTGATATGTCAAGAGTCAGCACGACACTAGAGTTACCGCTCTCATCCTTGTAACAAAGAAGAACTGTCATCTGTGTTTCGCTCAAGAAGGAGCCTTGCATTTTCACAATTTTACCCGTGCCACCACGGATCTTGTCAAAGTACAGCTTAGTCATGGAGCAGGAAAGATCTGACGTGTTGAATTGAATTAGTTCGGCGTGCTCCTCACGCTTGAGGAAAACCAGTCCGACAGACGGGGATCCGTCTTCGGGTTCGAATAATTTTAGACATGGACTCTCACTTCCCAGTTCACTGATTTTTGTTATCAGCGAGCAGTCTATCTGCTGCTTCATGCCCATCTTGATCGAATCGAAGAACCCAGAGCATTTTGCGTCTAGCTCTTCAAATATGATTTCTGTGTTTTCTACTTTTGTTGGCTTTGTCAAACCGTTTGTGAGATAGTCAACTATCTCTTTAGTTTTTATTATTTCTCCGGTTTTCTCGTCTGTGGTAACCTCAACGACAATTGACTTGAGCCACGTTGTGAAGCTATCGAAATTCTTTTGGTCTTCTATCAGTCTTATCATTAGCCGATAGAAGCGCTTAAACAAGTTGGACGCATCTTCAATAGAGCCGGAAAGGAACGACTCGTCAAACTGTGACTTTCCGCTATTTGACCATTCAGTTAGTCCCTGTAGATCTGATAAATATACTAGGAGGTGTTCTAATGCGGGGATTAGGTTGTAAAACAGGATTTTTCTTGAATTGTCAAAGTACTGTTTACCAGTCTTGGCCCATCTTTTTATCCCACGATCTCCCAGATAGTCTGTGATCCAAGTTCGAGTCGCTTCAGACATAACTCCAGTCAGCAAAAGATCGTAAAGGTCGTAAGTAGGGTCTAGATTTGCAGAATCGGGGGCCTTAGCCTCCATTTCTGATCTCAACAGCGCGACGATTCTCGTTGTGTAATCAGAAAAGGGCTTCGACTCTGCAACGAGATCCCCTATGGACTCTTTCACGAATGTCAATAGCCCTATAAGTTTTGAGCACGTGAGTGACATGCGTGGAAGCAGCGGACCGTAGGTCTCCACAAACGTAGTGTTGGCTTTGATGATGGAGAGGCCGTTTGCATTTTCTGCGAGTATGAAGTGCGACAGCAGTGAGTTGGATGAGCATATGGCGAGTAGGGAGGCGTGCGTATCTTTCAAGGGTGCAAGCTGGAATTCGTCGAGCGTGAAGATTCCGTAGAGGACAATGGATATGCAGGCACCTTCTGAGCCTATTATGAGGAAGTCTAGGGAGGAGTCGTCGATAGTTATGAGATCGTCGTCGTTGACGATCTTCTTCGAGTTGTGTGCGGAGGTGAGCTTTGTGAGGCTGTTGGAGAGATTCTGCGAAAAGAGCCCGTGGAATTTGTCGCTTCCAGAGGCTGAATGTGTCCGGGATCGCGAGTACCAACTGCAGACCTCTACATACTTGGAGGTTTCAAACTTGAGGACGCTTTTACCGCTTGAAGAGTCAAAGAGGCTGACGGCTCCTGACTCCGAGACCACGGCGAAGATCTTTCCATCCGGGCGCCAGCAGAGCGCTTCTATGTCGCTGTTATTGTCGTCGTCTAGCTCTATTGTCCAGACCCGCTGGTTGCCCAGGCGGTAGACCCAGATGGTGTTTTCGCTGAACTGGAAGGAGAGAAGATCCATTGTAGGGCACCACTCGAAGTTCCTATGGGTGGCGAGAGCATAGGGGAGCTTGTGCGGGGTGTTCATGGTGGTCGAGTAGAGGAAAGGAGCAGCAGTGGGCAGGGGGGGGGAAGTAGTGGGAGAAGAGAGAAGGTGGGGCTCACTAACATAAGAGTGTATTTTGGTTTAGCTTGGGGGGAGAGAGAGGTTTGTAACAAAGCAAGTACAGAACGACGCGCCCATCGACGCTCAGACAAACAAACGCGTCAGACAGCGTTGTCTGTCAATGTGTGCGTGTGTGTGTGTGTGTGTGGTGTGGATTTCTGTTTGTGTGTTTTGTGGTGTATGGGTTAGTCAGAGAGTAGGGGAGGAGCAAGAAAAAAAAACATAAACAAATAACAGAGGAGGGTGGGTGGGTTCAAAACAAAAGTTAAAACAGCAACAACCGCAGCTACTACTGTGTTTTGGTATATACAACGCGTGTTTCTGCCATTCGAGCGACTAGTGGACTGCACTGCTTACCGATACAGAAGAGGACGAGAGAGAGAGATAGATCTTGACGATGGTTGCGAAAGTTGTTGCTCCTAAGCTGACGTACAAGGGTAAGTGGAGGCGAGCGTTAGGGGAGACGGGGAGCGTTACGAGACTAACACTGCGTGCAGAACTGATTATCAGTGCGATCACCACTCTGAAGGAGAGAAATGGGTCGAGGTAAGTTAGGGAGAGGGAGGGCTGTCGACAGCGACACACCCAGCGCGCGTGCGGAGCGTTGCGGCACGTTGCGGACTTGACGGCCGCACGCGCTTGCGCCGTGTAGGGTGGGTGATTGGGGGTCGTACACTAACTGAAGATTTTGCGGGACAGTCGCCAGGCGATCAAGAAGTACATCCAGGCGAACTACCCGACTGTTGCTGGCAACTTTGACAGCCAGTTCAACCTTGCGATCAAGCGGGGTGTGAGCAGCGGGTACTTTGTGCAGCCAAAGGGTCCGTCTGGGCCTGTGAAGCTGAACAAGAGCGCGGTGGAGACGAAGAAGGCCGCGCCGAAGAAGGCTGTGAAGAAGGCTGTGAAGAAGGAGACGAAGAAGGCTGCTGTGAAGAAGGCTGCGCCAAAGAAGTCTGCTGCTGCCGTGAAGGCTGCGCCAAAGAAGGCGGCTGCTACGAAGGGCGCTGCTGCGAAGAAGGCTGCGCCTAAGAAGGTTGCGAAGCCTGCTGCGAAGAAGGCCGCGCCAAAGAAGGTTGCTGGGAAGAAGTAGTCGGGGGGGGGCAGGGTTTGCTGTTGGGCGAGCGGGCCCGGGCTGGAGGGCATGAACGGGGGCCTGAAAAAGGGGGCCTGAACGAGCTGTGTGAGTGGGGCTTTCTGTTTTTTCCTGTTTTTTTTTTTTAATAGTGTAGTTTGTATAGTACTGCTTTCCCTCCCGCTCCCTCCTTCCCGCTGCCCGGTGCGTGCCTCGCTTTCCGCTCCCTCCCTTTTTGTGTGTGTGTTTTTTTTTGTTTTGTTTTGTTATTTTTTTTGTGTGTCTCTTTTTGCCCCCTTCTCTCTCTTTTTGCCTGACTGACTGTATAGTTCGCTAACTTTGTTACTTTGTGTTTTTTTGCCTGGGGCCGCGGTTCCCCGGTCCTGTGCGTCTTTTTTCTGGTGTGTGGGTTTTTTTCTTTTCTCTCTTTTTTCTGTGGCTCTGGCTCTGGCTTTGGGCGGGCTGGGCTCCTTTTGGGGCTGCAGCGTCTCGGCGCGCTCGGAACGAGAAATGTGCGCAGTTTCTTTTGTTCTTTAGGTCTGTGTGGTGGTCTTCTATATGGCCGGCCTGCGGGTCGGGGACGTGTCAACAGGGAGGGGGGCACAGAAGAACGGGCGCAGATCAAGGACAGGGGGGGGGGGGGGGAAGGAAAGCATGCGCCCATTTGCGGAACGGCCACACGCCCCCTGTCCTCCCCCTCCCCGCCTCACCCCCCGCGCGCGGCGCAGATGGGCCCGCCCAGCCAGCGGGGAGGAGGAAAGGAACAGGCAACGCCGCCTCGCCTCGCCTCGCCTCGCCTCGCCGCGCACTGCCGCGCACCGCCCGCACGCATGAATGATGCCTGTAAAATCCCGGTGCGCAAATACAAAAGGGGAGCCGTTCCAGAATTCTCTCGCCCTGGAACAGCGCGCGCCGCCCGCAATGCCCTCTCCGCAGCGCCCAGCCCGCCGAGCCGACCAGTGCCGGCAAAATCCCGCCGCTGCACTCCCTGCCACCCCGCGGCGGCACCCCGTAAAAAATAAAAAAACACAAGGAGAGCCCTCTGCGGGTGCTCAGCTCACCCTGTGCTGCTGCTGCCGCTGCCCCCCCCCGCGCGCTGCCCCGGCCGCGCGGTTTTCTTCGTGCCCCCAATGCTCCTGCTCCGTTCCCGCCCTTTCTTCCCCCC